>ML974265.1:0-13555 GCA_010015875.1 Fusarium haematococcum
ACAACATTCCTCCATGCCGGTCGGGAGATTGCAAGGAGGTTCACCTTGAACGAGCGGCAGGAAATCGCCTTCCTTTTAGTGTGTCGCCATCTCGATACCATTAGGAACGAAGACGACAGCGATAACGTCAATAGCAGCAATGCCGAGAACAATCACAATGCACAACTGTGTGAGTTCCTAGGTGGAGAGGGCGGCACCGGGAAATCCAGGGTCATCGAGGCGTTGGCGGAATTGTTCGCCAGCAAAGGCATATCACACAGGCTGCTGATGACGGCGACGTCGGGGGTCGCAGCAGCGCGTATCAACGGCGTGACCATTCACTCCGCCTGTGGGATGCAACCCAACGCATCTGGCAGCGGCAACGTGGGTGATGGCAGCACGGTAACCTACGTGGATGGTGACGCTCGAAGAAGATGGAAAGAAAAATGGCTGCTCATCATTGACGAGGTAAGCATGCTGGGCCTACAAACGCTCTGTGATATCAACAAGCGAATTTGCGCCTCCCGAGCATCAGATGACGACTTTGGCGGGATCCCAGTGGTGCTACTGTCAGGAGATTTCCACCAGTTCCGCCCAGTGCGGAATAGGTCACTGTTCACCCCGTGGTCCGCCCTTAGGATTGCGAATGAAATGAGGGCACATGCACTCTGGGCTCGATTTACCACCGTCATCATGCTCACCGAACAGGTCCGCGCAGCAGGGGACCCGGAGCTGCAGCGACTGCTGACTCGGATCCGGCAGGGAGAGCAAGACGAGTCCGACATGAAGCTCCTTAACAGCCGGTGCTTCAGGGAAGGACAAGCCATACCATGGAGCAGGGGTGTCACAGTAGTTACACCGCTCAATAGCACCAGGTGGTGCCTGAACATGGATGCCGTTTTGGCCTTCCAGAGGAACGAACAGAAGCCAGTCCGGATATTTCTATCCCAGCACCGTTGGGGAAAACCCAATACATTGCCGGTAACGGAGGAAGATGCTACGCTTATGGCCAGCGTCGGGGATGACAGCAAGATCTGTGTGCCGGCCACATTCATGTTCGTGCCTGGTATGCCGGTGGTGGTGACGATGAATATAAACCCAGGCCTCAAGCTCGTGAATGGCGCCAAGTACACAGCGCTAGAAGTTATACCAGACACCAAAAGATTCCCAGGCTATCAACTCGCCCCGAACATCATCCTCCACTTTGGACCGCCTGCCGGCATCATCCTGTCGTCCGAGTCAACCAAGAAGTTCGAATTTGATGAAATGCTACCAGGCACAATCCTGCTTACTCCAACGAGTGCCCAAATACCAATCGAAAAGAAGAAGAGGGTCAAGAAGAGGCCTTGGCAGAGGCATAATGTGAGCCGCCGAGGACTTCCCTGCACTGCGGCATTCGCATGCACCGATTACAAAATCCAAGGTGAAACCCTCCTCCAGATTGCACTGGAGCTGCGAGGAACCGGGACAAAGCTGAATAACAAGACTGGACAACTCGAGCCAGGAAAGTGCGATCCATATAGCCTGTACGTGCAGCTATCGCGGTGCAAATCGCTGGATGGTATTATGTTGCTGTCAAAGGCGCGTGTGGAGGATATAGTCGGCAATAAAATACCGTAGGATCTCAAGAAATTCGGACACACTAGCGTCGCCGCAAAACTCTGTATCAGCCAATTAACCAACGGTAACTCAACGGTTTAGAGGTTAAAAAGTGGAAAAGTGGAGGAGCTAGAGCATCCGAATTTCTCGAGATCCTACGGTACTTAGTGGTAAAGGTTGAGTGTTGATACTGCAAAACTCATGCGTTTATTAATGTTAGTTATGTGTGAAATCACATATAAATATGTGGGTGGGGTGGAGCCGGCGCTCAAGCCCTACTAGCCGGGGAGGTCATGGACTCAAGCCACAATAGGTGCTTGGTAGTCAGACTATGGGTGCTTAATGAAGCTCCCCAAAATAAATACAATTCTGCTTTTCTGATTCAGTCTAAACATCATCGACTTTAGCTAAGGAATGATTGCGAGTCATAGCTCTATCGGCGCATTCTATCCAGGTGTTGACCCGAGATGGCCTTCAATCCAATCCAACCACTACCTCAACCCACCCACAATTTGTTGTCTAGAACACGGTAATTTATAAATCTTCCCCTCGTGATATCGCCAATTGCAAGGCTGTAGAATCAAGCAGGTTCCCCCAGACTCGACTTTTGAGCCGTAATCTCAAGTTCTCGGATGTAGCTCTGGGCTTCATTGATGAGGTAATTTTGGATAAGGGGGAAGTCGCAGTCAGCGTGTTGCAGAAGCTTCATCTTCAGCTCGTAGACCACGCAAGTTAGGTTAGCTGCGCAGGCCGATAGGGTGCGATTGATTCGTTCCATATCTTGCTCTTCAGACTCGAGTCTTAGCTCGTCTTCCCTTTTCTTGTTTCGGAATTTGTTGGACGCAATACGGTTCCTCTTTTTTATCGCTGGACTAGTACCATCGCACCGATGATCCGATGGTTCACTACCATGTCGGCTATGGGTTCTTCGACGACTTTTTAAATTTCCTTCACTTTCTCCCGGTGTAGTATCGATTTTGTCGTTTTTGGGAGAATGTCGCCTTATGGGTTTGCGAGTCGAGCCTTCAGTTGAGTGACGCTTTTGTTTTCGATTCTTGTTCTCAGCAGTGGAGGGCAGAGATAGTCGACCTGGCTCCTTCAACGAGGTCGCAGTGGGAAACTGTGGTTCAGGAACCGAGGATATAGCCGTATCTTCGGCGGTAAGATGGGAATCGTGCCAACGACCTGGGGAGCTAGTAACGGGGTTGAATATTGAGTCGTTGACCAGAAAACCATTGCCTCCGTAGACGTTGGCCATGGTGCCTTCCTCCAACGATCTGGGGAGGAGGGCTAACGGGCCTTTTAAGCATTGTGGCTCCCAAGAAGTATTAGGAGGTATATTGAAGACGTCGAAGCTTAGCTCGTTTTCTAGGGGATAGATCTCGCTAAAGGATCCATCGCCTATCGCGTAAGTGTCTTGACCGGGTGGTTAGGCACCATAACTGCAGCAGCGGGATAAAGGACTCGAGGGAGGTCATACCCATCTTAAGGCCCCGGGAGACCGTTGGTATGAGATTCGTTTGCTGTTAGGTCAAGCCGCAATTGAAATGGTTATTGAAGGCGTGAAGTGTGGCAAAACCCGAGACGGTCTATTCGTTCTCTTTTATCGGTAGGATGCTTGTCGTCAGGGCAAGGTGGGATTCGAGACCGAGTGGCAACAACCCCTCTTATGACGTATATGATGAACGAAAGATCGGCAACCTTCACTACTGACGTAATCGCAGAGAAGATTGGTACCTCTAAGTGTCCGGTCCAATAAAGTAGTGCATGGTAGTATTGTTAAATCCAGGATCAAAACAAGGGGGATCGACGAAGCAGCCTAGCGTTTACTCCTTGCGCCGCTGTTCTCTCATTGGGTACTCGGGTCGGCATTTATCCAACCGACTTATCGCCTCACTTTTAATAGGCCGTTGGGTGCCGTACCCACGCATCTCTGCGGTCACGACGGGTGCGACCGTTCTATTCCCCGCAACGGCTTTCCCCGCCTCTGGAACCTCCTATACCACATGCGTCGTGTACACAGACACGAGAGAGATTTTGTACTTGCTCCGGAGAACCGTCAAGCCCAGTTGCCGATGGTGAACTTGGATGAAAGTAAGCAACAGACGCAGCCCATTGATGCCTAATTGGCATACCGCGTGACTGAGATGGAAGGGAAGACCGAAGCGTCCCGCAAGTGCACGTGCTTTGTCACAGTCCTCCACTTGGGAAACGTATCTGAACACGAATGCGCCCATTAAGGACAGCGATGAAACCAAGGCACGGGACTCCGGGGAGCGGGAGCGTCGTAGGGCTGCCAAGTCGGGATTCAAGCAGGGTGTCGGCCCGCGGCAGATCTTTCTAGCCTGCCAGCATGAGTAAGGTTCGAGGATTAGCGTTGAGGATTAGACAAATATAAAAACTAGGAAAATTTCTCGCTATACTTCCTCAATTAATTCACTTTATTTTAAAATCTTAGCCCTCTTTGGCTAAGTTTGAATTTTTAACAGTTTTCTTAAAATCGCGATTTAAGGTGTAAAACTGAGTGTCGCTCTCACTGGCACTCACTGGTGGGGTACGTTAGGCTTGTGGAGACGGCTCCTCATCGGAAGCCGCCGATAAGTTAGGGGCTCAGATGAGAATCTGGCCCGGAGTATCGTCTCCGCATATCTCAGATCCCCTCAATTGCGCGAAGCCTCCCAAGCGTCATTTGCAAGGATCTAGCTTAATAGGAACTAGCTCAGTAGCCTTTACCATATTAGCACTGATCTTTTTTAAGTCAATTGCGCATAAGGTCATCAGAGATAGGACCTTATCACGGTGATGAAACCAAGTTCTCGCCAGCGCCGTAACAGCACGGCAAGTTCCCTACACTTGGAATGGGAGGGTGCCACGTATCAACGGCAATAGTGCCGGCTCCCCACGTCAAAGCTCTGGCCATCCAGTAGTGTACTCCGAAGCGACCGCCCTTCTAAAAACTTATGTTTTCACCCGATCTCTTGCTACGTAATAAAATCTGTGTTTGAGCCATGCACGGCGTCGGACGTGTGCTACGCGGTGGTTGGATGGTCGGCGGGCCGTGCTCTTGGCGATAGCTCCAAGGCCGCAAGCACGGGGGATTGTCCATGTGTCGTCTCAGTCGCGCCGCGATGCAAGTTGCTCACAAAGTGAAGAAAAGACATCTTAAGTCAACCTACAGCTGTCAATTAGGCAAACGATACATCTATAATCTGATACGCTACGTACGGTTCAGAGGCCACACCGATGTTGCTCGAAATTTTCCGACCAGTCTCCAGCAGTACCGCTGTATGAGCTTCCCAGAACTAGTCCTGGTATCCGGGAGCAGCTGGCATGTGAAGATGGCCAAGTGTCAAGGCGAAGACGGGCTTTCCACTGTAGAACGATACCCCACAGAAATGCCATACGTGATGTCACTTTATCGCTTTCTCGACGTAGCTACTCTTCTCTCATTTTCACGATCTCGATCAACCCACGGACCAGTATCGAAACGACGTCGGGTGCCCCCTCTTTTGGAATCTCCACCTTTTCTTCTCGCCAACGATAACAGAAACCACTCTGGGGGCCAGGGACGAATTCCAACAATTCAGATAGAACGGAAGAACTCTGAGATGGCATTGGGCTCGAGAAGTGAATCTCTCTCCATGCATTGAACAGAACTGAGTGCGGAACGGAAGAGGAGTTATAGACTTATAGGGACTGAGAGTTCACGCCCGCAAATGACGCCAGGCAATCTCCCCAAAGCCACGCCCGGATCACCATCCACTGAAGGAGGCTTCAGGCATAGATATTATGAGGATCGCTATTGGCTTAAGTTGGCAGCTGATACAGTGACGATGAGGCTGAGGAGGTGCGGCGCAAGATTGCGCAGCAGGACGGCCTCGCTGTCTTGGCCATGGTATCCATAGTTTCATCCAGCGCTCCGAACAAAACAAAACACTACCAAACCAAATCAATATAAATCAATACAAAACAAAGCAAAATTGAAGCTATTCAAAACAATACTAGCCTACCGTTTTGTATTGGTAATTTTGGTATATTTTTGTAAAATCCCCCTTGTCAGTCGGCCATAGGGTAAGTGCTTCCGGAGGCCCAAAAGTCCACTTTTCAAGTCAAATTTTTGCACATGGGTCCATCGCCAACATCATCAAGATGGTTAACCCCAACGATCCATTTTTCGACGATTCCTCGTCGGTATCGAGCCTGACGCCTAGCCAGTCAGCTAGTCAGACTTCCGGGGCTCTCACAAACATTCCGCACGCCGGTGGTGGCGCCTTTTCAGTTCTTCGCCGAGCTCGCAGCTTAAAGAACCAACTTGATGATGTCGACGAAGCAAACCTCCCAAGTGCGGTATGCGATAACGTACTCCACTAGTGAGTGCAACAAACCAGTGAGTATAACACTTATATGTCGGATACGAGGGTGGTCAGTCAAGATGAATGATGATCTCAAGATGGAGAACAGATCAGTGATTGATTCAACTCTCTCCTCGTCTTCATCCTTCCTCGTCCTCATTATATTCGACGAGACGAGGCTGTGATACGAGACCTGCCGAACCTGCAACAGATCTGTAACTCCACTTTGACTCTTGTGTTGCACTCGTGTGACAATTAGTGATGCAATTTTCTGTACACGTACGTACGTACGTACTGTATTTTAAGCAGTTGTATGTACGTACAACTTTCTTGTACGTATAAAATTGTACCATACAAATTTCCTCCTTCCTATTTAGGCAATAGCTATGGCTACGAGTATTCTCACGGTCCTGGTCTCCTGCCGTTCTAATCTCGAACCACTGATTCCACGTACCAACCCCCAATATATCACCTGACGACTGTAATACACCCTCCCACTCGAAATCTCCATTGGCGGAGGCCATCACACCATCCATCCAGACCTTCTTGCCCTGCGCATTCACAAATAACTTGAGGTATGAATCTTCAAGTTCCAGCCAGTCCTTCTCCTCAAGATCCGCCCAGTGCTTTTTATGGGCGTACTTCTGATCCTTAAGGCGATCTAATACGCGGTCATTCATAAAAATTAAGGCCTGCATGGGCGTAAGGCGATTTCGAGCTTTCGTGTGTATGAAACTGATAGCAGAGAAACTTCGTTCGGAGGGTACGGAGTTTGCAAGCGTGTTCATTACCTTCACAGCCACTCTAGCCAGAATCGAGCCCTGGTTGAGGAGGCACTGCCACGTCATTGCTGGCTTGAAGCCATCATCGTATACAGCGCTGTGCTTATTAAATAAGCCGTCTGGGCCGCCTGTACGCATTCGGAAGAGTGTGAATTCGGAAAGGGCACGGTGATACTCGTCGTCGTTTTTCAGCTGTTTCTGCAAATACTCTTGTACGCGCGCAAAGACGCTAGGCGGAAGTTTCGAATTCGGACCTGTCGTATCAGGCCGGAGGGCATCAGCGATCCAATGTATATCGTACGTTTGCTTATCAAGCCGAGCTTTGAATATAGCGTCAATATCGTCCCACGGAATATCAGGAAACTGATCAGCCTCTCTCATCTCGGCCCATTTGCTTTTGATCTGCAGCCAGCGATTTACAACGTGTGCAATTCCTGCCCCATCGGCCTCGGAAGCGTGTTGAAAGTCGTTCACCGGTTTCAGCACCGCGATCGCAGCCTCAAGTTTTAGCCAGAAGCTGCTGTCTTTGATGATTCGAACCGCTTCGGGCAGGAGAACGGGGCAATCTTAAGATCGCAACTCATCTCGTACATCTTTTCGAACAGACCAGTCTCTGGCAGGGTCTCGAGAACAGAGGAGGGAGAAGAAAGAATTGTACTGAGAACCCCAGCGTGTAATTATACTCTTCGGAACGAGCGGGTTAGTATATCGATTTCTCAGCCAACACTAACAATTAACAATTCATCGGTACCTTCTGATCAGCGCGCGAGTTACTCCGTTCCACCTTATGCGCTGGCACATTCTCAGTCTTTGCAATCATAACTTAGACCGCGAGAAAAACATGAGCAGGGTGCTGACGTTATTAAAGAGATCCTCGAATAAGGGAAGAAGAAGAATATCTTTAATCAGAAGCTGAAGGCCGTGAGAATCGCACAGAGAGAAGTTGATATGTGAGAGCTCTGGGAATCTCCCTAGCAAGTCGTGTAGAGAGTGCATCGTGTTTTCGGTGTCTGTACAGATAGAATTGATCCTGGAGAGATCGCCACCACACAGTTGCTGCATTTCTCTCCATATCAGCCTCACCCAATTCTCCGCCGTGTGCTGTTCGTCTCCCGTGTCAAGCGTTTTCCAGTAGAAGGCCAGGCCGTCTGGTAGTTGTACCGAGATATTAACGATCCTGTGGCCCGAGACATTATCGGAAGCGTCAAATATGATGTTGAACCATTCCGAGCTGGTAATACGTTTGA
Source organism: Fusarium haematococcum (assembly GCA_010015875.1). NCBI lineage: Eukaryota > Fungi > Ascomycota > Sordariomycetes > Hypocreales > Nectriaceae > Fusarium > Fusarium haematococcum. The sequence continues at coordinate 7,960 of ML974265.1, forward strand.
AAACCTCGTCATAGAGTCCCTGATAGAACTCGGAAAGAATTCTCGTGATAACGGCACGGCTAGGAGGCTTCCAGCCGGGCTTAATGCGAGCGAAGAAATAACGGCAACGACGGCTCTCGAAGAGGCTGAAGGGCGACCGCCGGCGATTACAGCAGCGGCGGCATCATAGGCGAAACTGTGGCTCTCGTCCTGAGAGATATGCTGAATTCTGACCTCAGTTATCTTCTTTTGTATAGCTTCAGAATATGAGGGAAGATAGCCGGCGGTATCTTGAGCTTGACGCTCTTGTCGCTGCTTAACGTGCCATTTCTCACATGCAGCGAGATGCTCTTTTGGCCTCCCAACAGAGGTCGCTGCAAAATCCTTCTGGCAGTGACGGCATCTGTATCGCTTGCTTTTCTTGCAGTTAGAGCGGTGTGACGGTCAAGGTTCCCAACGTAGTCAGCCGTAACCTGATTTGGTTTATGTTGGCAGTTGCAACGGGGCGTGGCGTACTGAGTGTAGGGTGGCGAATCACGTCTGATAATGTCAAGAAGTATTCTTGAGTAATCAAGTTGTATTGAAAGCTGAGGTAGCGAGAGTGTCTGTCTAAGGGATGTTGTGTGGTTTTTTATAGGTAGGGTCTGGGGAGCATCTCACGATGCCTATCGTGAGATAGTGTTACATTCTCACTTGCCCGGAGTGAGAAAGTAGGTCCCCCTCACTCGGTGCGAGTGAGCGGAATACGTTGATCCGTGCCGTGTGGCGACACGCATTCGATCGCGGCATGGGCCGTGACAAGCGGCCAAGGTCGATAAACTGTCGTCAAACGAAGGCAGCGTCGGCTTTGGTAGGCGGCATCTTTTTAACGATACCTCAGAGTTTTTGTGCAGCTCCGACTTATACAATCTGACCCACAAATTCCTCAGTTATAAATATTGTGGGTCCTGTCGTGCGTACATAGTACATGTACGTACATTTTCTTTTTGTACGTACGTACGTACAACACGGTTGTACATCCTGTACAACATCACTAATGGAAGTGGTAGAAGAGTGTCTTTAAAGAACAGGACTCGAGCGTAAAGCAGAACCAGGTTATCCTAGAGACAAATAACGTTAATTACGGAGATAGCCTTAACCCTAAGAAGGATCTAGGGCATCTTCCTGCTACCAATATCTGGCAGCATTTTGGGAACGGGCTTCGTAGGATCCCGTTAGCCTTGGGATCTAAGGAGTCCGTCTTCGGCTTTCGAGTCGCCGCTGCTACAATGACAGTCGGTATCATGGCATTCTTGGAGCAAACCCAACAATTCTTTCAAGATCAGAGGCTAGATTGGGCAATGATTACTATCGCTCTGGGAATGACGATTAGTAAGTCCCTGCGGCCCTTGTGTTACGAGCAGGAAGACCAACCAGGATACGAATGGAAAACGTCGGAGCTCGGAATGGAACAAACAGACCCCGGTGGAAGTGGTGTGGGGTCGAACTGGTCGAACGGGAACGAGTTCGACCACGTTCGATCAAAAGTAAAACTTTAATCTTAAAAGGGTCGAACAGGTCGGACGAGAGCGCGTTCGACCATGATCAACCAAGCAAATCAGAATAGTATATATAGCTTCACTCATTCCCACTTCCCTGTCTAGATAGCTCTCCAGCTTTCAATACAATTCGATTACTCAAGAATATTTCTCGATATTATCGGACGTGATACCCTACGCTCAGTCCTCTACGCCCCGTCACAACTGCCAACATAAACCAAATAAGGTTACGGTTTACTACGTTGGGAACCTTGACCGTCACACCTTGGAGTTTGACTTGGTCAATTACTCACTCTCAACAGCTTCTGGCCAGTCAATTTTCGGCTTTTTCTGTCGAGTCGGGGGCACGTGTCTAGGCATGATCTTCTCACTCGTTATCTGGTATATCGTCGACCAGAAGACCCCCGGCGTTATTGTTTTCCTATGGTTTTTTTATCTTCATCGAGTATTACTTTTTCAAATTTCCCCGGTTTCTTACAACCGTTATGATTACCATTATTACTCAGATTATTATTATCGGTTATGAGTTGCAGGTAAGACAGCTTGGCGAAGCGGTAGCAACTGAGTCAGGACAGCCATACTATGCGTAAGCCCTACCTGTCCTTTACCTTTTTATCTAGGTCGTCACAGGCTAATATAATGGGTGTAGAACCTATCTCCTGGCTCCATATCGGCTCGCTGTTGTCGCGTCAGGCAGTCTGATTGCGTTCTTCTGGACAATTTTCCCTTCTCCTCTAACCGATCGAATTTGGCTTCGACAGGATTTTTCCGCGACCATATACCTTCTCGCTCAATATTTCAGCGTCATACTTTCGACTATGCAATCGCAGCTTGAAGGGACAGCAGGCGATATCGAGTCAGAAACATCGCCTGCTTACCACCTTTTAAAAGCTCGGCGTAAGATTTTCGGCAAGGTTATGCGTCTCATGTCCTCTATTGAGTCTCACGTCGTGTGGCAGCGGTGGGAGCCCAACCTAGGCGGCCGCTTTCCTGTTGAGGCATACCAAGAGATCATCAAGCGTAGCGAGCGTATCATGAGCTATCTAACGCTTATGAGCTATGCCCTAACACATCCGCCGCGAACGCATGAGACGGAGGACCCCAACGATGGGCAAGCTGGTTCATCAGATGCCGCTGCAGATGCGCAAAATAATAGCTGGTGGCAGGCGCTCACAGAGGTCCTCTCGGGAGTAGAACCGACGAACCATACTTTCCTGTCGACATTGACCTTATTGTCAAACTCGATGCTTGCAGGCCAGAGCTTGCCACCCTTCCTGCTTCTTCCTCAACCTTACGAAATGATGCCGAGACTGATTCAGCTGCCTAAAGACGACAGGGCCACCGAATCAGATCAAGATGACAATCCATCACTTCCCCATCGGGACTTCTTACGTGGACGCCGGAACTCGGGACTGACTACCATCGATTTGCGCCAGGAGGCCCCAGATCACGTTGCGGAGAAACGCACCAGACGCGACCCACAACCCCAGAGCAAACAAGCAGACGTGGCCTTCCACGGGGACACCAAATCCCTGGACGCACCCTTGGAGCTGCGTGGCTACGCGGAATTCGTCGCGATGCAGGTGTGCAGCACTCTGGTATGCGACGACCTTGAGGGTTGGTGCGGGCGGTGAGCGGGCTTGTAGGCGTCGTGGACTTCAGCTTCCGCGTGGGCGTGGGCGATAGGGATAGCAGGGCCAGTGAGATGGTTGAAAAGCCACTGGCCCAGCGGAGGACGACTCGGCTTGTTGCCGCGATGAGTAAGGAGAAGGCGATTTGAGGCGAGGAGCCTTTCTACTCATATTGAAATTGCCGGACCACCCGAATATGACCTTTTTGAGAGTGACTAGTGGCAAGTGAAAGGATTGTAAACTATCTTAGTCAAGACTGTAATACATTGCTGATAACCACCCGCTTACCTTGTCCATATCCCCTCCGCCCTCGGCCAGCCCCATCACGGCCAATCTACTCACGATGATATTGTATAGTGGTCTCCATTCTTCAACGAGTGGTCCAAAAACCCAACCACCATGTCCAAACCCAACCTCTCCAACCGCTCAACCTCAAACAACTCGGCTGTGCTCCGTTCCACGGCATATCCCTAGAATTCGCCACAACCAGAAGAACAACGCAATAACCGCAGTCACTAAAGTAACAGCAAAACCTATCCATCCCACGATCTCCACATAGGCAACCACACAGAGCGAGAGTACTATGAAAGCTCCTAGCAAAACAGCACAAAGAAGAAAAGACAGTATGTGAAACAAGATAACCCTAGTCGAAATTGTGCCCCCTCGAAAGGCCCCAGTAACTGCCTCATGATCAAATGGCAGAAGAAGACTGCTGACGAGTGCAAGAGCCAGTGCGCTGACGAAGAGAAGCCAGGCTACTGTGAGAAGTATGCGAACGGTCTCGTGATGAAATCTTGAGTCCTGATTCAGCTCGGCAGGATCCTGAATCTGTTGGACAACGACTGTAAGGGTAATTGATCCCCCGAAAATGGATACCGTAATTGTGTGCCGGAGAAATTCATACCACCACCTCAAGACAAGCTCGGTATCGTCAGCACTCTGAACACCATCTTTACTGCTCTTCTTTATGATGTCGATAACGTTGCCTTGTGCGCAGCTAGTTCCAGCCTGGATACTGTTGATAGTATCTCGAATAATTTCTTGGCCGTCGCGGATTCCAGCCTGAAGCCCATCATTGATGGCACGACGAATAGGCTCTTGAGCACCGTTGAAACCTCCAACGATGGCTTCGCGGACGCTTCTTGCGAATTCTTCGCGGCCGTATTCCATAATTTATTCAATTCCGGCAACTGAGATTTGAAATAGTGTCAAACAATATTATATTGTTGTAGGACACGCACTTGTTTTGGAGTGATGACAATTGTGTATCGCCTATTCAGCATTGGTCGGGCATGTACCTGATTACTTATACACATCACCGACATCCTGATGTTTAAATCATGCATGTCATGAGGTTTGAAGAAAGTTTACGCTTGCACGGACTTCCAGAGGGGTAAGACCAGAGGAAGCGGGGCGGAGGATTTGGTGACAACTGGCTGCTAAGCCTTGAACTGGTTTATTTTACAGCTTAGTCATAGGTCCAACGGACCTGCCCAACTGGATACTGGATTAAAGGCTTGTTCTGCCTGAGCCAGTTATGTCTGGTGGATTAGCATAGACCCGTCCTGTTGTGGACGTGTCTACGTCAGTCATGGATCTTAAGGGACGAATCAAGCTATAATAGAGTTTCCAAACTACTAACTACAAACTCTACTTCTCTATGTGCTGTAACTTGAAACTACGTCACATTGGCGACAGCACTTAACCTAATAACCCCCCATCAGCAATTTTAGGGTTTGGCTGGTGGAGTTAATTTTTCATGGAATATGAAAGAGGTAGGATTACGTTAGCATGTGAGTACCTTAACCACCTCAGTCAGTCGAGTTAGCCCGGGTAGCGCTGTGGCAGCTTTTATTTCATTTGATTCCCCATCAAGATGCGAGTTATGTGGTTTATAGCTGGAGTCCCCGTCGTTGTGACATAGTATGTGACCTACATCCAAAGTGCCGGGTATGAGGCTGAGAACTAAACTCGAAGTTCACTGACCGATCTCAGACTGCTTCTCGTGCCGGTTGACTGCAATACAGTAATTTCGTGGCAACTACTCGGCAAGACCAACGACCAATACGCGTGAATATTTCACCATAATAGCCTCGATAGCAACCCAAGCAGACTCTCACCATGCATTGCGACTGGTACTTGGCTTTGCGTGTATCTAACGATCAATCTACTAGCTGTTATATCTTCTTCCATATGCCCATGTCCAAAACTACAAAACTACAAGGTATTACATCGTCATCCAGGATCAAATCCCATAATTGCAGCCTCACGTTACTTATATCAGGCTTTATTTACTTCATTTCTATTCTTGGAAACTTTTAGAGGCCGACCACAGCAGCAATGGTAAAGGTATTGTCGCATATCACCACTAGGTTCGTGCGACTGGATATGAAACGCGGCCCGTACTTTGGGGTTGTGTATCCGGTTTCACATCCAACTTGTCGCATC
>WXYL01000492.1:0-16013 GCA_010015875.1 Fusarium haematococcum
GGTCCGAAGACTAAAACAGCCTATTGAAGCTAATATCTTACACTGAATTTGTCCTGACATGCATCGCAACCAGCAATGACGTATTCAAATAAGCTAGCACTTCATAACGCCCGGGCGTCCCGGCAATAAGAGTAAACTCTTTGAGATTTCGGGCAAAGAACTTGCTACTTCTCGACTGCAAGACACATAGCCACCTTGGTAACCTATGGAGGATCATTAGTCTAATGCGATTGCCAGGGATCTGATAGCGTCAGGGATTCCCCACGGGGTAGATGTGGGCTGGTGGGCGCAGTCATCAATGGAGGAGACATGCCCCGGATACTAAGAAGCGGAGCTGTACTCCGTAACTAATTATCTATTTAGAGAGCAGGACTAGATCGAATCAGTCCGATTTGTACTGTCATCTCTTCTAATTAGCTAAAGCCATAGGGAACGCTATGTAGATCAAGTTAGTTTTCCCTCTTAATAAACGTGACACGGAGTTATCGTAGTCCTACGCATGATACCTAACCTCGAAGTTCGAAACTGCGGGTATCTCGACACAAACGATTCCTCCGGCTTGAACGACCTTCTCGACAAGCACGAGTGGGTGCCGCAATCCTACCAGCGGATGGGTGCAGAGGGCCTGTTGGCATTCGACTAAAAGTGTCCACTAGCCGCGCAGAGGATCTCTAAATACTTTGTCAGAACCCTGGAAAACAAGAGATAATGCCATCGGCGATTTTACTCCTGTGGCATTTTCGGAAGTTACTCATCCCGGTCCTTCGCTCGTTTCTGGATGCGGAACTGCGGCCAAGTCTACGAATGCCTTGTAAGAGAGGGGAGCGGCTTGGCATCCCAAGGTATCCGAGCTGAAGTCGCAGTCTAGAACCTCTGATAGCTTCACCCCACCTTCTTCTGTCTGATGTAGAGGGTGGCACTCCTACAAGACGCCGAGCTCGGGAAATCCCCAGACAAGAAACCCGCTGGCACGTACCCCAGATTGTCCAGCTCATGGGGCCCGGTCCAACCCCACGAAATCTGGTGCTCGGTTAATTTAAGCTTAGATCCAAGTTAGCGGGGTCTCCTCAAACGCCGAAATCCGAGGATATCTTTCTTACAAGTCGTCTACGGTGCAGGCCGGCGCGCAGCATAAAAACCCTTTGCTCACTCGAACCCCAGCTCCAGTAAGGAAAGAGCTCTGTTTCTCTAGCTTAAGATCTCTCCTACTAGGATCTACAACAACTCTTTGTTCCTTTCCAATTACTACTATTGACTATGGGTGCAAGTACCATAGACACTCCCTAGACCCTAGAGGTCGTAGCATCGGCTGAGAGAAACGATATGTCAAACGCTAACGCCGAGCATACTGAAGATGCCGGGCGAGAGTTTTCCACCAAGGAGTCGAAAAAGCTGCTGAGGAAAATTGACTGGAACCTGCTTCCACTTCTCTCCCTCCTCTACCTGCTTTCAGCGCTGGATCGGGCCAACATAGGAAACGCGACTTGCCGGCCTTGAACAAGACTTGGGCATGACTGGCAAGTGGGATTACAGTGTAAGTTCTCTTCCGACTCCCAATCTCCGTATGGACAGGACAACGTGTAACGTGGTACAAGGTTGCGGTGTCTGTCTTCTATCCTTTCTACATCGCCTCGGAAGTCCCATCCAACTTGGCGATGAAACGTTTCCGCCCTTCTATTTGGATACCTTTTATTATGGTTGCATGGGGCGTCGTGATGACTCTGATGGGAATTGTTCATAACTATCTCGGCCTGCTTGCTGCCCGAATGACCCTTGGGCTTGCTGAAGGTGGTTTATTCCCTGGTGTCACATACTAGTAAGTCTACTTCCTCTTGTTCTATTCTGGGTGGCGTACTAACGAGATGTAGTATTACTTTATGGTATAAGCGCCATGAGTGCGGTTTTCGAATGGCTCTCTTCTTCTCTGCTGCCACTGCTGCTGGTGCCTTTGGTGGGCTTCTTGCTCGCGGTATTATGGAGATGGCTGGGGTTGGCGGCCTTAATGGTTGGTCATGGATTTTTATCCTCGAGGGGATCCTAACAGTAGTCGTTGGTAAGTATAGCCCTTTCGCCATGGCGGTTAATACTAATGGGAACAGCAATATTTGCCTTTTTTGCCTTGCATGACTACCCCGAAACCGCGAAGTTTCTCAAGTCAGACGAAAGAGCGGAAGTGATACGGCGTCTTGTAGATGATTCCTCAGCTCTATCTCACGAGCTTCGGTCAAAGTTTGTCAAAGATGCATTCAAATACTGGAAGATCTGGATTCACATGTTTATCTGTGTCGGGGTCTTCTTGCCTGTCTATGCGGTTTCTATCTTTCTACCCACGATCATCCGCGGCATGGGGCATAGCGCCGAACTCGCTCAGTTGATGTCAGTCCCACCCTATATTACTGCGTGTCTTGCGACCCTTGCGGGTGGGTACGCAGCCGACAAGAAACGACAGCGCGGCGTATTCCTGATCTGCTTCTGTCTCGTGGCGTAAGTCTACGTTAATTCCGAGAATTAACTTTGCTGATTACCATCTAGGATAACTGGATTCGTGATTCTTATTACCGTAGAAAACAACTCTGTGAGGTACTTTGCTACATTCCTCGTTTTAGGAGGGATATTCCCCAATGTACCTCAAAGTGCATCCTGGAATGGGAACAACATCGGCGGATCCGTCAAGAGGGGAGTTGGATTAGCAATGCATATCGGATTTGTAAGTGGTCGCAAGCGAGTTCAAAGTCTTCACTAACGTTCCAAAAATGAAGGGTAATCTTGGTGGAGCCGTGACGGGCTTTATCTACAGGCAGGAGGATGCTCCTCAATACCATGCTGGTCATGGCACTCTGATCGCAGTAGTGTCAACGAGTTGCCTCCTCGCAGTGTTCATGACATGCTACCTACGTTGGGAAAACGCTAGGCGAGACAGAATGTACAAGCCACCAAGTGAGTATACTCGGGCGGAGATGGAGTTGGAAGCCGATAAAGGGGATAACGCAACTTTTTTCCGGTACACGGTTTAATAGCCTAGCCCGAGATGAACTAACGGGAATGAATTGTATTCACGCCTGTTAGGAGCTTGAGAAGCAGTGTGGTAGGGTAGAGCCCGGATACATTGACAATAGTCATGCACATGACGTCTAATCAGTCACTCAATCACTGTTTATTGTCCATGTCTTTCACCCTGACCTTTGTGATATTGTAGGTTGAGACTGAAGGAACAGGTTCCATAGCTGACAGAGCTGTGTAGGGTTAGAAATCGAGTTCTTTGGGCCCCGTCGCGTCGCATGATTGGCTAACCATATCTCTGGATAGCTTCCAGGGCAAAAGCGGCGAGAGCCCGGAGCTCAAAGCAACAAGATAGAACCAACTTGAACTGAATCCAGTAGTCGTACCCAGGTAAGAGGAGAACATGACTGGAGACAATGGTTGTTCACTAGTGTGTTTTTATCGGTCCTGACAGGAGGCCGCCCCGCCGGCCAGCAGCACCCCGATTCACCATGGGGCGCAAGAGTGGCCGAGTAGTTTCAACCAAATTAGTGCAGCGATCACGAAATCACTTACTGCGTACTAAGAGGGAAGTTGTGGGGTTTTCCTGACCGAATCACAGGGCGCGGGCGAGGAGAAGGGTGTCGATGCCGAACCCACAGAAGTTGGACACTTACAATTAATTCTGCTTAGACCATCGAAACCATTGAGAGTCAACATCGACGGGTCGAAGAGCGTGGATTCACAGGAAATCTGACATCGGGAACCAGTGCACATTGAGTTTAGTATAGTAACAAGCATCATAAAGCTACGCAATTCTCGTAGGAAATACTCAATTGACTTTGTAACGCTGGCACCTTATTGAGCCCTGGGTTTGAAATTACGACTTCGCGTTGCGGAATGAAAAGAAGGTGCGGCAAACATGATGCCCCGGTCGTAATCATAAACAATCTCCTCCGCGCTCTGACTCTATGTCCCTAGAACAAAGATTTTCCAGTGTATACCTTCACTGTCTTGATTTGAGTGTAGTTGTCGAGGGCATATGATCCCAACTCGCGCCCGATTCCGGACTGTTTGAACCCACCAAATGGGGCCTGCGTTGAGAGGAGGTTATAGCTGTTAACCCATACAGTGCTGAGCGAGTCAGTAATGATTCATGCCCCGGTTCCTCGTTGAGACTTACCCAGCCCGGATCGCTGATGAGACCCGCACCGAGGTGTTGACATCGCTCGTGTGAACCGCAGCGGCAAGTCCTAGACATTCGTTAGCAAGCAAGGACCTTGAAAGTCGAGACGACGTCTTTTGTACCATAGGGGGTATCGTTAGCCAGTCGAATGGCCTCTTCCTCATTTTCAAACTTTTGGACGGTACACACCGGTCCGAAGATCTCCTCTTGAACGATGCTCATGTCTCCGGTCACATCGGAGAAGATGGTCGGTTGGATATAGAATCCTTTGGATCCGAGGCGGTTTCCACCTGTCACGACCTTTGCCCCCGCTGCCTTGCCGTCCTCGATGTAGCCCATGATGCGGTCGAACTGAACCTGGGAGACCTGTGGACCTTGGAAAGTCTGGGCATCGAAAGGGTCCCCAACCTTGTTCTGCTGAGCTCGCTCCTTAAACTTGGCGAGAAAGGTGTCATATATATCGCGATGCACCAAGATACGGGATCCTGCGCAGCACGACTGCCCATGGTTATAGTAAATTCCAAAATTGACCCAAGAAATTGCGCTATCCAGATCTGCATCGGCGAAGACTATGTTAGGTGACTTGCCGCCGAGTTCCAATGTGATCTAACGGACGGATTAGCGACTTATCGAGATAGAAACAGGAAGTGGCTGGTCTTGTCCTGACTTTCTTCAAGTTGCTCTTTGCTGCAGCCACCTGGATCTGCCTTCCGGTGGCCGTTGATCCCGTGAATGCGATCTTATCGACATCCATGTGAGACGAGATGGCGGCGCCTGCCACTCGTCCAAAGCCCGAAATAACGTTAACAACACCAGGGGGGAATCCAGCCTTCTTAACCAGTTGCCCGGCGTATAGCGCCGACAACGGGGTCTGCTCTGCCGACTTGATCACCACGGTATTACCAGCAGCGACGGCAGGGCCGACTTTCCAAGCCCACATCATGAGCGGGTAGTTCCAGGGGATGATCTGTCCGCATACCCCGATGGGTTCGTGCCTAGTGTATGTGAGACTATCGGCATCGGTATCGATTGTCTGACCAAAGATCTTATCCGCCCAGCCGCCATAGTAGCGTAGACAGGCTGCAGCATTGGCAACATCGATCTTGGCCATGGATAAAGCTTTTCCGTTATCCAGGGCCTCTATGGCTGCCAGGGTGTCGACGTCTTGTTCAAAGAGGTCAGCCAACTTAGTGAGAAGACGGCCCCGTTCAGTTGGCGGAACTCGTCGCCAGGGACCTTCGAAGGCAGCCCGCGCGGCTTCTACAGCCAAGTCGACATCCTTCTCCGTTGCTTCGCAGACTTCAGCAATAACAGCCTCGTTGTGCGGGTTGATGGTCTCGAAGGTTTTGCCATCTACTCCAGCCGCATACTCGTTGTTTATGAACCTTTGCTCCTCATGTTAGCGCACATGATAAGCCGAAGGTAGGCGGGCACGACCTCGAAATGAGTGTCGTCAGAGACTAGACATACAGACCCAAGGGCTGTGAGTATGTAACGGAGGGAGTCTCAATATCCTTGAAGAGAGACATGATCTGTATCGTATTCGCGATGGGGCAAGTGATGAATTATTCTGGGTCGAATTGATAAGTACTGACAGGTGGCTAGCAGTTAATAACTCTTTTGGCTGTGGAGTGCATTTTATAGATAGCCAGAGCAGCTCCCAGATTCTACGGCTGCCCTCCAGTTGCTTAATGGGGCGTAGCCCAGAACTTCTCACCGACCCCCCGGACTCGGCGGCAGGCACCAGCTTCCGAGAAACTACGGCTGTCTAAGACAGAGGCGGACACGAATCGGAAAATGCAGACACGCTCGGGCCGGGGCTGGGTCGTCGGTGAGCCGTCGATGACAGTCATCCAACAGGAGACGATCACCATCCCGGGTGCAAATTGAGGATTTGTTCCATCGAGGGTTTGCTTCCACGGTGGTAAAGAACACAGGTCGTTTTCAGCCTCATCAAATTAACTGGACAAGTCTACCAGTAAGCCCTCTGCCACTTAATTCAATTCCTTTTTGCATGATTTCAGAGTCGGACGGAACGAGGCTACATGTGTCTTTCGTCGTTGAGAGTCAAGTGGTTACCTTTCCTCATCGGGGAATTGCCGAAGCCGCCGAAGAACTTGGCTGCCTCGGCAAATCAACCTCGGGAGCGCTTTTGGCGCTTGTCCAGCACCAGTACCAGCTCTTCCGGCCAAGGCTACAAGTACTGCCCGCAGGCCTTTTGCATGCTCAGTAAGCCTTATTTATCGTTTATTGTTGTTGGTGCTCCTACTCAGTACCGGCCTGAAGCCCGAACCCCCGGGAATAATGGGTGCAGCCCAAAGCGAGTGCGTCAGCGACGTTTGGAAAGATGGTATATTCGGTACGTGACTTGGTCGACACAGCCTTCCCTGGCCCGTCCCTTCCTCTCTTGTCTTGCCCTGCACCGCGAGTATTACACATTGACACTCAGCCGCTCTAGACAACGCGGTAGTTTTCTGCACCGGCGGATCTGGAACAATATGCAGCGCACAAGTCCGTGCTCTAGTAAAACTGGGAGCCAATGCATGCATCGTCGGGCGAAACGTCGAGAAAACGCGGAACATGGCCGCCAACATCGCGACAGCCCGTCAGGGCGCGAAGGTGCTGGGCCTTGCTCCCGTAGACGTGCGCAACTTCAAGGACATGCAGGCCGCAGCGGATGAGTGCGCCAAAGAACTTGGCGGCATTGACTTTGTCATGTGAGTCTTGATCCCTAGGACCTGATTGACCTCACCTGCGAGGAGAGAGTTGACGATTGTGCTACTTGTCCAGCGCCGGCGCTGCGGGGAACTTCCTTGCCTCCATCAAAGAGCTCTCGGCAAATGCTTTCAAATCAGTTATGGACATCGACGTTCTGGGGTCCTACAATGCGTTCAAGGCAACTGCTTCCTACCTCGCCGATTCTGCCGCAAAATGCCGTGAGAGTAAGTTGTCTGTGGCACATGCAGATCTCTTTTCCGTCGCCAGTCTCTTTTGCATGCTGATGTCACTCAGAAAAGCAACCCTCGCCAAGCACTGGGGGTCGGATCATCTTCATCAGTGCCACCATGCATTACACCGGGGCCCCCTTCCAAACTCATGTTGTTGCCGCCAAGGCCGGTGTCGACGCCTTGTCGAACAATATCGCCATTGAGTACGGTCCACTGGGTGTAACGTCGAATATCATCGCCCCGGGGCCAATCCAAGGCACAGAGGTATGTCCGGGCCAAAAAACCGAACGATGATCGCGGAGATGTCCAAGAAACGTCCCAAACTGACATTTGGCCTTTTCCCCCTTGATCCAGGGAGTCGACCGACTGTTTCCCTCCAATAGCAGAGAGTCCTCTATCAGGAGCCAGCCCCTAGGCCGATACGGCTCCGTCACTGACATTGCCGACGCCACGGTCTATCTCTTCTCGAAAACCGGAAGTTATGTCACGGGTGCTAAACTTGTTGGTGAGTAACTGCTCAAGCGCAATTAGTCAAGGTCACTGCTCATCCTTTCGCGCAGTCGACGGAGCGTCTTGGCGCGTTCCCGGAGCCTCAGCTGCAGGCACTCTTGCCTATCCATCCGCTCTGTTGTCTGGGAAGCCTATTTCGGGGGTTACCGGAGCCAAATTGTAGGAGGTTCTACCTTCCCTTTTCCCTTCTTCCGCATGTCTTGCTTCGAGCTGGGATTGAACTTGCCGGTGCCTGGGTGATCGATTAGGTACTTGGTAGATGCACTGAGCATTGCTCTGTTTGTAGTCAGTAATAAACGCACATCAACTTTGGAAGCAAGCATTAGTTAGAGGGAGCAACGCATCACACAGAGTGTGCGAATTTCGTGTAAAACGCACATAAAACTACTTTTCGCTTTCAAGAGGAAAAGATGCGGACTGGCGGGAGGGTCAGCGAGACGAAACTCAGGGTATCAAGATTGTCACTCCGGGGGACAATAGACGTCTTGTTCTTTGCCCAACCTGAGCCGTGTTGGTGTTGAAATTCGAGTGACCCGAGTATGAAAAATCAAAACAGGCACAGCATCCCGGCCAGAGAAAGACACCGCAGAATGCCGATATCGGCAGTGATTTTGTCTGGACGAGGATTGACGAACGTCATGTGGCATTCCAAGCATGAAGTTCAACCTGATGTTTAAGGCATCCAGTATATCTCTGGCTGGGATGCTAATGGGCCCGATCAGGAGAAAGAGAAAGGAAAAGTGGAGGAGGACAAAGAAAAAAGCGGAGAGCCAAGAGAGCCTAGACTTAGATTGGGACTGGTCGTTTCTCGTTGCAAACGGTGCCTTGCTCATTGGACACCCAAAGGTCCCCCGATGTCATGGTGATGGGTCTCCCCCGCGTTCACTATCCTTGTCCCCAGAGTTCCCCAGCCGCGCCACCTCCACATTGGCCGCGCACGGACCGAAACCCCGCTCCGTTCCTTATACCCTCCGCTCCTCCTCCCCCGGCATGTCGCAACTCAGCGATTCTTCCATGCCCGTTCCAACGACCGACTACATCGACAGTCATGGCCGACGAACCCCTCGAAACCCGGATAATCACGTACGCGCCGGAAGAGGCTCGTCATCGACGGGGGAAGTCCTACTCAAAGGCCTGTGAGGTCTGCCATTTGCGAAAGGGCAAGCCTGACCCGGATGGAAGCAGACACGTGTCGGGAGACTGACACCGGTGGTAGTGCGATGCCCTTTGGGGTCCAATGGCGGTCCCTGCGAGAACTGCGTGAAACATGGACATGTCTGCCGGTACGTTTGATCCCGTGGAAGCACGCAGAGTAACTTGTGAACACCCTGCTCACTGATGTGACCATCGATGCCAGGCAGCGTGTTCGCCGACGCAAGGCCGACTCTCGACCCGAGCCAGGCCGGCATCAAGGACCGGGCGGGGCTGGCAGCACATCCACCTCACGAGCACAATCTCCTCAGGCCACCACTCCCCAAGCAAACGCACCGCGCGAGCCGATCGAGACGTCGTTGCAAGGCACAGGTGACGGCACCACCGACAATCCAGGCAGACCCCATCTGCCGAGCCAAACGTTCTTTGTGGATCGTCGGTGCCACGAGCTCGCGCGGCCGCACACGCCATCCATCCACGCCCCTGACATGTTCAGGGGCTCGGCTTTTCTGTCGAGATTTGCCATTCTAGGGGACGACTTCCCCGGAATAGATATGGAGCACAAGGACGAGGCAATGCCGTTGCACAGCATATCCCCTCTGGAGCTGCAAACCCTGCAGCTCCACGGTGCCTTTGAGCTACCGAACATGGCGCTTCGCCAGAGCTTGGTGGATGCCTTTTTCGAGTGGTGCTGGGCCTGGTCTCCAGTCCTGGACCATGCTGGGATGGGCGTTGAAACGAAAAGCTCGTTGGTCATTCTCCAGGCAGTCCTTCTCGCGGGGTCGGTGATGCGCCCTAAGGTCTGCCCAGTAGAGATGGCCGGGGCCTTGTATCGCCGGGTGAAGGCCCTGATCCACGCTCGGTACGAAGAATACCCCTTGACGTACTTGGCCGCCATCGTTCTTCTCCAGTGGCATACACCAACACCGCCCAAGGACGTTACGACAGATCTCCCACGCTTTTGGATGACATATGCCCTGGCCCTCGCACAGCAGATGGGCCTACATCGAGAGCCGTCGCAGAACGATCGTGATCGGAACCTCCGACGACGAATCTGGTGGTCAATATACGTGAGTTGCAGTCGGCAGGCGATGGTTGGTGTGTGACCTCTCAAACTAATTACAGGCGGCAGGTTTGCGATTGCTTCTCTGCAGCGGCAGAGGGAAGGCCTCGTCTGATCAACCTGGAAGACTGCTCGGTCAGCCCTCCAACGATCCATGACTTCCCGCGCGAGTCAGAAGTCACAGCTTTGGTGTTTGTCTCGTATGTTGCGATAGCCGGCATCCTATCCGACACTTGCCAGGTGCTGGCTCGGCGACGTGAGATCTGCAGGACAGATCGGATGTGTATTGAAAATCGCCTAAAGACATACATACGAGACTGTCCAGACCGTCTTCGACTTTACAGTGGCTCAAATCGCATCTCATATCGTCCTTTCAACCTGCAAGCGGCACAGCTTCACATCCACTTTTTAACAACCGTCGTCATACTCTACCGTCCAAAGTCACTGTGCTTTCCGTCCGAGGAAAACATCCCTAGCTTTGTGGCAGCGGGGTTATGCCTGGAGATCTTTGAGGCCATCCACCTGCGGGAACTGACGCCATATCTTGCAACCCTATTCTCGTGGCACATTCTGGTGGCAGCTGTGTCGCAGATCTCGTGGTCCAGGGTCACAGGACTGAGGGAGCAATGCAACGCAGCGTTGGACAGCATTGAGAACATCCTGAGCACATTTGCGTCTACGCGACCTGCAGCAGCGAACAATCTGCGCAACATCCGGGCCATTCGGAGGGCCGTCATGAACCGGGAGATCCTTGTTCCAACCCAGATGCCCACCCCGGTCTCGCAAGACGACGCGGACGAGGCGTCTGGCGCAACCACGGCTACCGACACCAGCGGCTTGAGCATCCCGGACGTGCTGCAATGGTACGGCCCAAAGATGGAATCCCACTTTCAATGTATTATTCAGATCTTCCGCCGCCACTGTGCCCTGCTTGGGGGTCGAGTTGCTGGCCGTCTTCTCGAGCAGAATCATGCTGTCGGGCACGAGAACTCTCAGAATCAAGTGGTCGGGAATGGCGATGCATCTCAACCCACCGACGGCAGCCTCCACCTCGAGATGGACGACATCAACGCACTGGTGGATGGAGCAAACGACCCCCTACCCGAGGATCTTCGAAATGACATGTGGATGAGGGATTTGGTCGAGGAACTTGAGATGGTTTACGACGTGGTGATGTGACGGACTGATGGCACTTATTCATGTAAACCCATGTTGAGGTAACACGAGCAGCAATACCGAAATAACGGGGAGCTGTGGTTCTCTTTGGTAAAATTCATTATGCGTCGTTGCATCACCGGCGCTCATGCCAGCCTCGCCCAAAACAGCAGTCCGAGCAACACGCCGAATACCCCACTGACTTGTGGGGGTGTTCTCTGGCTGGGGTTGGCGCTCGGCGTTTTTTTTTTTTCTTTTCCCCTCCCAACCTTTTTCCAAAGGCTGATGAATCTGTTCGAAAGAGCAATCACGTCGTCCAACGCCGATCCTGAGAGCAGAGGTGTTGTCCGAACTCGGAAACCCACTGTTGTTTTCTTTTTGTATTAATAGTGAGCCATGACCAATCGCTTCAAGAGAACCGACAAGCCTACAGTTGTCTTCTCTCCTCTCTGCTTGCTTGTTTAATTTGCTCGTCTGTAAGAAACACAAAAAGAAAATCTCGACTCTCCCCCCCAAAAAAGACAATCAAAAATGTCCACCGATCCCTCCCTCCAGCCCTTCCACAAGCAATTGTTCGAGGCCGGCCTCCAAGTTCGCCGGGAAGTCATCGGCGACGATTACGTTGACCGCGCACTCGCTGCGGGCAGCTCAGAATTCTCCTGGCCCGGACAGGAGGTGGTGACGGAGCTGTGCTGGGGGTACGCCTGGACCCGGCCGGGCCTGCCCCGGCGCGACAGGAGCTTGCTCAACATCGGAATGCTCATGGCGCTCAACCGCTCCACGGAACTGGCAGTGCACATCCGCGGGGCAAGGAACAATGGGCTATCTGAGATGGAGATTCGCGAGGCCATAATCCATGCCACCACCTACTGCGGCATGCCGGCCGGGGTTGACGCAATGAAGGTTGCGGAGCGGGTCTTGAACGAAATGGCCGAGAAGGGCGAGAAGAAGAGGGAGCTTGGAGGAAAGAGTGCCCAGGCTCGGTCCTGAGCTGACTGGGGGAAACTTGGTAGAGACTCGGGTGGATGCGAAGATGGGGCAGATTTGGTAGTCGTTGGAACTTGGAACATCCTGCCTGTCGCCAGGCAATCAACCATGCGCTGGCCCCCAGGCTTTTGCTCAATGGCAGCTAGCCAGCCCGCTTCACTGCTGTATATTGACACTCATTGTTTCAGATTAGCCAACGCATCCAGTCCCACTGAAGAGCTGTAGATAAGTGATTGCAACAGCAAGGACAAGACAGGTAAACGAGCGTTCAATCGGCCGTTTCGGGTAGGCGGCTGGCGACTCGGCTCTCCAAGCCACTTTCCCACATCGTCGGTAATAGGCCAGGATAGGAAGTCCCCGAGAGCCCGGGGGAGGGTCAGTTAGCTTTGTGGATTGCCCAAGAGTGCGGGGAAGATCGCCGCAGTGCCATCGCTTGCTTGCCAAGCTTGCCAAGTTTGCTACGAGGGTGGGCTCGCCAAACGTCCAACTCTGGAATCGAATCGTCTTCATTGGTTGTTGACAACTAGGGCACCTTGACGCTGGGCCACCCAACTCTCCTTGATAGCCGCATCGAAACTTCTCCGAGCACCGCCGGTGTTCTAGGCGTCCTGGTTGCTCGATAGCTTTCGCCTTCCGCTTCACCTGCATCCTCCACCACGGCACATGATCTGGTAGTCCCGCGAGACCGATGTCCGAAATTTGCCGAAGAAGGGAGCCAAGCACTATTATAAGGACGAGACAGGCAACATTGTGACATGAGTGCAACCCCAATTTCAATCACATTCTGGACTCGAGTTTCAACATGACCAACCCAAGTATGCACCATGTCGTCAAGTCCGACGGCATCTTCCATGGGTTACCCACGTATCCGGACAACTTGGAAGGCCTCACGGCGATTGTAACCGGTGAGTCGGCTTTGGCCAAGGCCTTGGCCCCCAGGGTAGCTCGTTGAACAATCGGACACAGGCACAAATGGCATTTCAGGCCACCACTTGCTCGAAGTCCTTGCAAAGAGCCCTCGGCGGTGGTCAAAGATCTACTCTCTTTCGCGAAGGCCGCCAGCATCTGGAAGTCTGCCGCCCAATGCTGAGCACCTGGCTCTCGACTTCCTGGAGTCGCCTGAAGCCATTTCAAAAGTCTTGAAGGAGCGAGGCGTTCATGCGTAAGGGATAACGGCAGCTCGGTGCATAGTACAGTCACTCACGTCATTCTCACTGCCAGGGACTACGTCTTCTTCTTCTCCTACATCCAAGTCGCTCCCAAGGATGGGGCTGCCCTATGGTCCAACGCACAAGAGATGTGCCGCGTGAACGGGAATCTACTCAAGAACTTCCTTGACGCCCTGGCCTTGTCTGATATCAAGCCGAAACGGTTCATCCTGCAGACTGGGGCCAAGTATTACGGGTATGTCTCTCCAGACTCTGCCGATCCAGTCATCTTTGCTCGTCAACTCGGCGAACGCACACTAATTCTCAGGATAGGAGCCATACTGGTCCACTGAAGGTCCCGCAGGAAGAATGGGACCCCCGCGTTCTCTTAGAACCCAACTTCTACTATGATCAGGAGGACATCTTATGGGATTATCACAAACGCTCCAGTGTGGAATGGGGTATAGTCATGCCCGCAGCGAGTACGTTTGCGTTCCTGGTTGAGCATGATGAGATGAAACAGGTGCTAACTTTTCTACTGCAGTTCTCGGAGGTGTGTAGTTGCTTCGCTGAACTCCATGCATGGCCCACCCTTGTCAAACTGAGTCTAATGCTTCAAACAGCCGTCCCGGATGCCGCCATGAACCTATGCTTCCCTCTTGCCATATACGCCAATGTCTGTGCGTATCTTAACGAGCCTTTCGCCTTCCCGGGAGATATCAAGGCGTTCCAAAATCCAATGTCGCACAGCAGTGCCATTCTAAATGCTCACTACGAAGAGTGGGCAGCACTCAGTGAAGGCGCCAAGAACCAGAGGCTCAACTGCTGTGATGGCAGCGCATTTACATACGAGAGCCTGTGGCCAAAGATCGCTGGCTGGTACGGGATTCCATGGAAAGGTCCCGAGGAGGAGGGTCTGACTGAAGTGGAATGGGGCTACTACCCAACTCCCAGAGGGTGAGCGGCCCACGCCTCTCGCCGCATTCTTGTGCGCTACTGAGAGATTTGCCGAGCTGACATGCACTGCAGATATGGTCCCAAGGGAAAGCTCCACTTCAAGTTCTCCCTCACCAAGTGGGCGAAGCGAAAGGAGGTCCAGCAAGCCTGGGTCGAGCTGGCGGCGAAGCACGGCCTGGTGTACAAGGAGATCCAAGACATTGACCGGAACTTTGGCTTCTTGGATTGGGCACTGTGTCAGTCTGAACCGTTTGTGATGAGGTCAGTGCACAAGGAAACATCCATGTCGGCTGCTTGTTACTAACAAATCCTTCCACTATAGCATGGACAAGTCTCGAAAGCGTGGCTGGTTTGGATTTGCTGACTCTTGCGAGTCTATTTTGAAGGTGTTTGATGGCTTCACAGATCTCAAGATGATTCCTGCAGTGCCAAAGAAGAAGGTGGCTTTCCTCTGATTACCGTGTTATCTCGCGAGGATTAGTTGTATTTTCAATCGCATCTTACCAGTCACCTCTTCGCATAATCGCCTTCCGTGTCTAAAATCTAGGTCAGGACAAATAAGATGATCATAATTACATGTCTTCCGCAATCTCTCTGTTTTTTTAATTCCTGTTTTTATGTATACATGCATTTGTCGATATATAAACCCAGCCAAGTGTACATTAACTCCTTGAGCTGCTCTTTTACATCGACATACTTTGAGAGCGAGCGGACTATGAAGAGTTAAGAGATCTCTACGACGAGGGAGTTGGATACGAGAATTTAGCTAAAAACAGATTTTGCTCTTATCCCATCACTGGGATCATAAAGTCATGAAGCCCTTGCCTTTGCTACGACTAGCAACCGTTTCTGGAGGAGGATAGCTAATCGGAAGCCTCATCTTGACTTGCCCTGGTAGCGAAAGTAGGGAGAAATCATAGAGACCGGTATGAATCAAGTATATCTTTCCAGATGTGGGAAGGGTGATGAGGATCTATTCGCTTATCCGTCTGCAAACACAGCTCCTATTTGACAAGTCTACTCCCCGACTAGACTGCACGAGGGGCTCAGGAATGGAACCAGTCGCCGTACCTATTTCCCTCCCTCTACAAAGCCCTCCCCTTACAGAAGCCGGCATAGTTCCCTCGACTAGGATGACTTCCGCACGTACTTCTTCCAGTCTTCGGGCCCGCCAAGATACCGGTACACAACCTTAGAATCCAAGTCTCTACACCGAGGATCCAGTGACGCTCCTTGATACACGCCCAAGCTCATGTTTCCAAGGGCCAGAGTGACTCCCGCAGTTCGAGCCAAGCCCAAAGCAAGCCCAACATCCTTCAGCATGTACTGCACCTTGAATCCGCCCTTGTACCCGTTGCTAGAGGGCGCCTTGGGGCTGAGGCCGGGGACTGGATTCATGACCTGGCAGTTACTGTTTGCGCAGGTGCTCGTCTTGAAGATCTTCTGCAACAAGAGCGGATCCATTCCCGCTCTAATCGCCATGTTGAAGGTGTCCGTGGTTGCAATCGTGATAATGCTGGAGCAATAGTTGTTGCAGATTTTAACGATGAGCCCGTTTCCCAAACCGCCGCAAGCAATGATGTCTTTCCCCATGGTGGAAAGGATCTCCTGGATCTGCGGCCAGTTTTTGTCAGACTCGCTGCAGCCGACCATGATGGTCAAGGTGCCGGCGTCAGCGCCGGTGTCGCCCCCGGAGACTGGAGCATCGTAGTAGGATGCTCCGGGATGCTTCGAGAGTATCTTTTCACCAATGTCCCGGGTAGTTTCCATGTCAATTGTGGACAACTCAAAGAGCAGCTTACCGTCCAGATTTGCGTTGATGATTCCTGTCTCGGGCGCCAGATACACTGCGCGGACGTGGCTGCTCTCCGGAACAATGCTGAAGATGACGTCCTATCATAGACTTCCGCGTTAGAGAAAAAAAAAAA
>WXYL01000493.1:0-15922 GCA_010015875.1 Fusarium haematococcum
CACCAAGAAGAATATCCACGTTTGAGCAAGTTTGCCCTCGACATCCTGGCAATTCCTGCTATGTCTGTCGATCCTGAGCGGACGTTTAGTGTCACAAAGTTGACAATAAGCTCGCAAAGGCACAGCTTAAGCCCCGAGATCATAGAGGAAATACAGTGCCTACGGAATTGGCTAGGCCATCAAGCGATCACTGTGGGCGAGGTCGTCAGCTTTGGTGGGGACCTGATGGGATGGGATGGAGGGGAGGCGTGAGAGTACCAATAGCTTCATCCTGGCCTCAGGTCAGCGCTTTCAATTCAAGTATATCAATTCAATTCAAGTTAAGTAAGTTCACGGACGATTTTATTTCAAGTAATCAAGTTACACCCCCGAACTTGACTTACTTGAATTGAAGTCAGCGCTGCTCCAACACGGACGGACCCAGGACCGATGTCGTGAACCTCTCGGTCCACGGCTGTCAGACTCATCGGCTCTAACGACCATCACAAGTATATAGAACCACATTCATTAGCACCTTCATAGACTCTGGCTCACCAGCTATCGATAAGACTTCTCCACGACAATAAGCCTCACCCGCTTTACTTGTCTATCAAGAGACGTGACATTCTTCGTTACGCTCAAAATCAACGCCCTACAACCTGCCAACATAAATCTAGTACGGACTGTTTTATCTCTTAGGAAGCCCAATCATAATAACTCTTAGGATTTCCGTAACAAGATAGGGGCCTGCCGACGAACAGGAGCAGCCGACCATCTAGAATGGAAGAGTCGGGAGGAGTTGAGAAAATATAATTCTGCGTTCTAAAAGCAAATTCATTGTACTTACTAAATTCCTGTATTATGAACGCATAGGCGGCTGTCCATCCCCATCACAGGTGCTTAATCCTCACGCTAGACCAACAAGCTTCAGCGAGTCCTCCCACAGCCGACCCTCCAGCTCCGGATTGTACGCATGTTTGGCATACCTCGCACTGAGCAACGCATCGCCATCATTTTCCCAAGCCTCCGCCTCTGCAACATCGGCCAGATACCTTCCTCCTTTGCCTTCCCACTCCTTGCCAATCGCCGCCCAAACAGTTGTAGCCGCTCCTTGGCTAGGACTCTTGGACAACTTCTTGACATCTTGATTGCCTGCGTAGCCTTCTAATTCAACATCAGGGATATGCCTCATGAGGTTGGTCTCGATAGTGCCAGGGTGAAGACTCAGGGCGTGAAGGCCTTGAGAGCCGTATCGTCGCTCAATTTCATTCGCCATGTAGATATTGGCCGTCTTGGACTGGCCATAAGCGCTCCAGGGGGTGTAGCCGCCTTTTTGGAAGTTGTAGTTGTCCGAGGCATTGATGCCACTCATGAGATGAGCAGTAGACGAGACCACGACAACTCGGGAGTGGAATTTGGGGGTTACGCCAGCCAGAAGTGCCGGCTTTAGCAACTCAAAAAAGAGGAAGTGGGAGAGGTGATTAGTTCCCAACTGCAGCTCGTGACCGTCCTTGGTGAACTCCAGGTTCTGGACGGCCATAATACCGGCATTGTTGACGAGGATGTTGATCTTATCCGTCTTGGCCATAATGCTCTTGGCAGCTGCACGAACACTTTGGAGTGAGGTCTGGTCCATCTCTACAAGCTCCATGCGGCTAGGATCGAAGATGTCAGATAAAGCCTCCTTAGCTTTAGTGAGGTTCCGGGCCGTTAAGAAGAGCTTTGCCCCTGTTAATGCGAGAGCTCGAACTGTCTCAATGCCGATGCCAGATGAGGTACCAGTGATCACGATAATTTTTCCGGATAGTTTCCCCTCCATTCCTTCATCGTTGACGATCTGCAAAGCGGTTGGTCTCGCGTCGCCGGGACCTTGAGGATTGGCGTGGGCTGCTGCGTAACGAGACATGGTCGATAAAATAAGATAAGGTGATCTTAACAGTTTCTAGGAAAAATGGATGCGTGGTTGAGTAGGTTGGTTGGGCAAGAAACTTCGCTGTAGGCAACGAAAGCTTTTATGCTTGGTTAGAGATTGCAACATCTGCGCTGACTACGAGCACTGTCCGTCGTCGTGGCTTTTCCCCATTTTTTAGTCTGTATACGAAATCTCTAAACTCCGCTCATAATTCACCCGTTGTCCGCCCCCTAACGAAAGCTTAAAACCTAAAGCCGGAAGCTTGAGACTTCACGGCTGACCTTTTTACGGTTTTGTTCCTAGCGGCGGACCTTACACGATCCGTTGCCTTTGTCAGCCAGCTGACATTTGTTTCCTGTTTAGGCCTAGACCCGGAAGGAGGCTTTGAGGGTTGTCCGAGACGCAATGACAGAATTCCCCTCTTTTGAGTTTTCCGCCCTCTCTTTTTCAATTATACCACCCCGAACTGACATTTCTCACCGTAAGTTTGTTGCTATCCGCAGAAATGGTCGCCACCAACCAAAGACCCACGGCTGAGGAACGGAAAGAACGGAAAAGATTGCAGAATCGACTGAACCAGAGAGCGCGCAGTGAGCTTGCACAATCGCTGTAGGCTGCCACGTAGCTAATTAAACCCCAGGGCAACGTATCAAGGACAACAATCCCAATTCGTTGAAGCAGTCGTATCGAGTTGATCGGTGGCGGCTTGCCGAAGATGCCGATTCTTGGGCGCAGCCTTCACGACAAGGGAATCGCAGCTCAGGACAACTCACCGACGACCGACAATGTTCACATGACGTAAACCGCCACTCATCACAAACCCCAACTTTAGAGGGAACTGGCACATCAAAAGTGGCAACAGATGCCCTGTGTCTTGCGTCGGCCCATGCACCTCATCTGCCTCTGCCCGTTGACCACATCATGATCCATCTCGTCTCCCAGAACGTCTGCCGGGGCTTTATAGCCAACAAAACTATTCTGGAACACGCCGCGAACTACATAGCCGCTATTCAACATCCTCCTCTTCCTCCTGAACTCGTTGCAGGATGTGAAGTCGCAGTGATTCGCCCAAGTCGACAAATCATGCCACCCTGTCTTCTGCCAACACAACTACAAATGAATTCTCCACACCCGACGTGGATGGACATGCTGCCATTTCCGATCATCCGAGATAATCTCATCAAGCGACAGTACATGTTCGACCACAAGAGCTTTCTGAGGGATCTTATCGGTGATCTGACATATTTGATGCCGCCACCTCCGCAGGGGACATTGGCCTCCACAATAAGCGCACAGATGTACCAGCGGGAAGATGACAACAAACCCGCCCGCAGTGCCAATGGCCTCATTCTTTGGGGAGAGCCGCATATAAAGGAAAGTTGGGAGGCTACGCCTCACTTCCTAACGAAGTGGGCCTGGGTCGTCCAGGGATGTGATGAACTTGTTGACGTTTCCAACGGATGGCGGACCACAAGAGGAGAGAATCCTATACAGAAAGGTGGAGATGGCGAATGAACATTTGGATACGCCGGACCAGAACATGGAACGTAATCCTTGAGGCTTGTCATCTCAAACCGGCGAGGAGCTGATACTTTTTGACCTCAATTGGAGCACTCTAGCAGCTCAAACATGGCCTCAACTATAAGAGATCTACATATTGCTAGCTTCTGTGCTGCGTCTACCTTGGCTTGCGGCTGGAAACAATATGTAGGCACCTAGGTAGAGCCTTTTGACCAGTGGTGTGACCCTTTACATCGTTGACGTGCTTTTAGGTCTGGCATAATCACAAGATGATAACAGATCCACTGCGGACCATAAGTCAGATTTAGCAGGCCAAAGCAACAGCTACAAGATGAGAGTCTCGTTTTTCACGGGAGGTCAACAACATCTCGGCTGGCGAATGTGTGATCCGGAGTTCTGCCCCTTTCTCGTAGACGAACAGAGTTCCGACTTCACACCGTAAGCGTATCTACTACATTTCTCAGCAAGTTCCAACACCTGGAAACCCTGAAGCGTCTCAAAACCCCAGTTCGACCGAGCCATTCACATTTGATACGGAAGGACGCACTTTCAGCCTTACTCAATTCTATGAACGAGACTCAAAGGAGGGTTTCGTCTTGTTTTGGCAACATCAAACCAAGTTCATAATTAGCTAAGAGAGGCAGATAGAGCGGCTGCCCTGAGTGGAACCTGCTCTAGGTAATACGGTCAGAGACGAAAGCACCTGGTTCACAAAGTACTTCCTTCTTGAACCCATTGAATGACTGACTCCCCGCCCTAAAAGAGGCGCTAAGTTCAAGCGGTCGTGCCCAAGCTTCAGCCCCCGGGTAATCACTGCCGTATTAGGGGAAAAACGTCATCCACTCGACTTGGCTCGGTTTCATCGATTTGCCCGAGTGCTGAGTCTGCAGCATCATGTAGGGTCCTTGCGGCTATCTTGGATGATGGCTCGAGCACAGATCCCGCAACCTGTGCCACTATTCGTCCACCAAAAACTTACTTATCTCCGGTCTACCTTGAATATAGTCGGATTTAAGCTACATCGGGGCCCGAGACACCGGTAGTAGTTGAAGAGGTGAGTCTCTGTACTTCGGATCTCGCGCGATAACGCCCCGGGCGCAATCCTCGGTAGTTATTAGCGTGAATATCTGAGCATGTAGTGATTACTTCGTAATGGCTGCCAGATCCGGCTCTGCAGTATATATACCAGTCTTGTTTCCTTCATTGTTACTGTCTCTACATTCTCTTCAACATTTCGACTCCAACTGAACGTGCACACAACTTGGTAGTATCTATACACCCTCGCCAAAACCGGCCAACATGACCATCGAAACGCGTCTCTTCATTAATAACGAGGCAAGAAATATCACATCCATCACTTCCCGAGCTCAACCTAATGGTATCTTAGTACGTCTCTTCCTCCTCCGGAGAGACAGTCTCGGTCTACAATCCGGCAGACGGCAGCCTCGTAACCGACCAGGTACAAGTCGCCTCAAGCGAAGATGTTGATAAGGCCGTGGATGCGGCCACTGCTGCCTTTAAAACATGGAAGAAAACGCCCAGCTCCGAGCGCGCTGCCATCATGCTCAAATACGCCGATCTCGTGGAAAAGAACGCCGCCAAGCTAGCTGAGCTGGAAACCCTAGCCATGGGCATGCCTAGTATGCTTGCCTCTCAGGTCGTCGCGATGCACTATACGACTTTTCGTTACTATGCCGGTCTGACGGACAAAATCCACGGCGAAACCTATACCGAGGATGGCGATGGCATGTTGAAGTTGACCACATATGAACCCATTGGCGTTTGTGCCGGAATCTCTGCTTGGAACGGCACTCATCTTTCTATCGGCTGGAAGGTATTATAGCTATCCGCCCACTCATATGCTCTTACTGACGACTCAACCCTCAGATTGCTCCAGCCGTCACTGCCGGAAACACATTCATACACAAGACGTCTGAGAAGAGCCCCCTTTCGGTCCTTCTGCTTGGTACCCTCATCAAAGAAGCCGGGTTTCCGCCGGGAGTTATTAATCTTCTCTCCGGCGCCGGGAAAACTGGCTCCCTACTTGCATCTCATATGGGGATTGACAAGATTTGTTTCACCGGATCCATTGGAGCGGGCCGAAAGGTTCAGGTAGCCGCGGCACAGAGCAACCTGAAGCACGTCACTCTCGAGCTTGGTGGCAAGTCTGCGTCTATTGTTTTTGAGGACGCTAACCTTGAGAACGCCGTTTTGCATAACTCTCAAAGCTTCCTGGTCAACAATGCTCAGGCCTGCTCTGCGGCGTCCCGCCTTTTTGTTCACGAGAGCATCGCGCCCAAGTTCATTGAGAGTCTCAAGCAGAGCTTTATCCAACTTTCCAAAACCATAGGAGACCCAGCGTCTGAGAAGACCTTCCTTGGCCCAATGGTAGACAAAGCGCAGCTCGACCGTGTTACCGAATACATAGAGGGTGCTAAAGCGGAAGGAATCGAGATCCTCGCTGGGGGGGAACAGCGTTCGGGCCCTGGCCAGTTCGTCTCCCCAACCTTGTTCCTCAACCCGAGCCTTGAGAGCCGTATCTACAAGGAAGAGATTTTTGGGCCAGTGTTGGTTGTGCGCACCTTCAAGACTGAGGATGAAGTAGTTGACCTGGCTAATGACACTCCGTATGGCCTCTCGGGTAAGTCATCGGCTAAACGATACTGAGCTTCAGCTGATCTCGTCACAGGCATTATCTTCACCTCTGACATCGCGAGAGGTTTGAGAGTCGCGTCCAAACTCGATGTGGGTACATTGTCCATCAATAGCTCCCATTGGGCCTCCAAGCAAACTTCTTGGGGCGGTTGGAAGCAGAGCGGCTTTGGCAGGGAGGGCGGGTTAGAGGGGCTCAAGGAATACGTGCAGTCCAAGTCAATCCACGTCAACCTGAAGCTGTAGATGTAGTACTTGGCAATAGATAGTATTTTCTTTCTTATATCGAAGCCTCTAAGAAGACACCGCCGGAAAAAAGAAAAAAAGCAATGTGATCCTTTGCGGTACCTTAAGATTTGCTAGGTGGTGATGACGTCTTTCGGCTAGAAAATACAATAACTTACTTTTATTGGTGACCTCACGCAGCCAAGGGGGGACAGTGTGTGTATAGTTTGGCCGCAACGGGTCACCTGTCGCTGCGGTCTTATACGTAAACGCGTTAGACCGTAGCGTCAGAGAAGGCCCGTCCGCGCTCCCCTGTAGGGAGGCAAGTGTCTGTATGTTGGAGATCACAAGTGTGAGGCGACCAAGTCGGTGGCAAGGTGTGGAAGAAGGAGGAACATTCTACAAGAAATCGTGCCTATACATAAATAGTGGTTCCCCTACTGCACTTTTAGGATGAATCAAGCAATTAGCATCTTCTCATTTCAACAGTTTAAGCGTCGTGGCGGAGGCGGCGGAGGACGCGGTGGTGGCGGCGGAGGCAGTCAATCCGGATCAAGATCAGGAGGTAACTAGTGGCAGGAGTGGCAGCGATAGCGGCAGCAGGCGCTCTGGAAGCGAAAGCAGCCGTTCTGGTAGTTCTAGAAGCTCATATCTTTCAGGTTCAAGCAGCAGCTTCAAGAACAACGGCGGATCGTAAGTACCCTCAAGATACCCTTTATCCAACCTTTAATGACCCTCCATTTGTAGCTCCCGAACTTCGAATGTAGGCGGTGGCTCTCGAGGTGGCTCCGGCCCCCAGCCCAACTTCGCCGGCGGTCGATACTACCCCGGCGGCGCCGTCGCCCCCTACCGATCTGGAAATCGAAGCCCCGGCGCTGGCATCCTCCCCTTCGTCCTGGTCGGCAGTGCCCTCGCCTTCTGGCCCGGCGTCTGGCTCTACGGCGCATACATGTACCCCTACACGCATCAGTACCACTTCCACAACGACACGAGCGACAGGGATGAGATCCGTGACGTCGTCTGCGGTTGCGGCCAGTACGAGGTCTGCGGCTGCGACGACAACAACGATACCGCTTACTACGACCAGCTCATCGGCAACGGCAGCTGGGAGGCCCTCAACAAGTCCGTCGTCACCGTCGCCGAGTACAAGGGAAAGATGGCCATCCTCATCAACGGAACCCTCCCCAATGGCACCACCGTCTCCGAGCTGACTTCAATTTCCTCCCAAGGTGTTCCCCTCCGGGCGCAAGGCTGTGATTCCCCCAAGCCACAGGCCACCACAACTTGATCAACGCAAACCCACCGGTCTAGAACTAAGGCACACTGGCAGTGTCAACGCTCGTATGTTGCCACGGACTCCCCAACCGGGATAGGCAACGGGGCAGACAGTAATGCGCTAGGGATCAACAGTTGCTGAGGTCACATTTTCCGATACGCTATCTTGCATGGCTTGAGCCCCAAACAGGAACTGACCGAAGGACTGCGTCCAATAGATAATGGCGGAACTGGCAATGATGATGACGAGCTGGATGGTGAGAGACCACCCGATCCGATTCTCGGCCCTTCCTCCCCCGCGTTCGCGATACCAACACTGCTGACGATACTCAGCCAATAGATGCTGGCCTCGGCTTTCCAGGCATCAACTCCGACCCCGAAACCTATCTCAACGGCGTGAACCAAGGCCCCGATATCCCTGCCCCCGCCGAAACCGTCGAAGATCCCCTTAAAGCTACCTGGCCAGGATTAAGAAGAGGCATGTTCTGACCTGGAGCGAACTTCTTCCCCCTAAGAAGGCTGCTTGGAAGGAGAACAAGCCCGTAAAAAAACCGAACCCTCTTGTCACTAGCAAACTCACATTGGATCTCGCCCCCAACCAGGAAAATGTCTTCCGCATCTCTAGTACCGCAGCCATTTCTCGTCAGGCGAAGGAGAACGAGGAAAGGGGCCTGGTGGCGTGTGGTCAAGACGATGCGAACCAAGCCGACGATGCCGTACAATTCGGCCTCGATGAAGAATCCGACTCGGAAACCGCTGCCAGCTTTACCCTCCACGATATCGAACTTGCCTACGGAGACTAGAGTCCATATTAACACTGTAGAGGCGAATTTCAAGGCAAGTCGCCGAGCAGGAGCAGCAGCAAGCACGGAAACGCGTCTCGAGGAGCAGGTTAACGAGTGGAACGCCGAGTTTTCGATAGATCTTGGAGGTCATACGCCACAACGCCCAAAGAAGTGTAAGACCATCCAGTGGCATGACCGATGAGTATTATCGCCCTCGCTTCACGTACAAGAAGCTTGCTGGTCATACTATTCGACTTCAACATAGCCACGGTTCTGTTTACTCTTAGCGCACTGGTTCAATAAGGGGCTTTGTGATCCCAATAAGTAATGTGGGCATTTAAGTAAACCTATCTAGAGAGCTCAGTGAGTTGTGAGGCATCCAGAAGTTCACAGCCCCTAATCCTCAGAACCACGAGTACGGTCTGACGATGACGGCGTTTGTGGCACTTGCGATCAGAACTAGGGCCAACCCTTTTTGCCTACGGTGATAGGAATGCAAATATTATCTCTTCACATCAAACAATATATATGCGCTTCGTGTTCTCAGCCTCATACAATGAACCGGCATGATTTTCTGGGGGTTAGGTATCTTTTCATCCTCCAGCATCTGGCTGAACTTGGTCCGATCCGACAATCTAGACTCGTCAGCCGCCTCCTCGTCCAGCGCATCCAGGAGAATGTGCGGCTCTGTCCACGATGAACCGAAATCCACAAGTTTGCCATCCCTGTAGTTGTCGAGTCGGATATCCATGTTAAAAATCCGCTGACTGTTTAGTCTTACGATGTCCCCAATAATCTGTTTTAAGTTGTCTTGGTTGATACCGGGATCTGCGGATGCGAGGTCTTTGACAATGGCCCTGGGCCTGTATCCTCCCGGAGTAGCACGCTGATATTCTGGATCTACCTGGTCTGCCTCAAGATCGATGTTACGACCTTGGAGGACTTGTTCGTCTCTTTCTTGTAGAAAGAAGAATCCATGGCAGGAGACGACAATGTCGGATTTCAAGTAGCCTTTCTTGATGGCTTCTTGAATTCGACCATATGCTCTGCATTCGGCATAGAACGGGTCCGTGTAGTAGGCGACCGTCTGTACACTAATCTCCTCACCCACCAGGGGCTCCCAGAAGTAGTCGTCGCTCCTAGGGTCGTGAAATTTGAACTTGAGCAAAACAATCATCAGCGCTTGGCGATACTCAACGACCGCCTGCTCTTACCACTTTGATTGCATATTCTCGGTTGCGAATCTTTACGCGGAATACGTAGCCCTCCGTTGGTGAATCCTTATCTTCATCCTCGTCATCCTTGTCGAGTCTCTCAAGCCATTGAATGCGGGACCCGTGGTGCTGGAACAACCCAAGCCTTGGTCCATCACACGGCGGCAGCTCCTTAGGGGGGTGTCTTTGATGGCCGTCGTCGCCTGAGCATGTCGAGCTCGAGGTTTGTATAAGAGCTAGTTGATTGAGTATGTTCGGCATTTGTGCCTGTCGGTTCGGAGGGTCTTTTGAAATGTGTTTTTCCTCGCTAATCTCACGGTGCTATCAGGCACCATAGGGTAAGACACAGCCTGTTGGCGCGACAACGGAGACAACACAGGGCACAAGCCTTTCGAATTTGCTGTTGTGGCTGATGGTCTCTCGCAGACTAGTCATTGAAGACAATAATAGAAACCTCTCGAGTTAACAAGACCCTCGCATGCCAGCAGCAAGCTGTTATTCTAGCATAGCTCGAACACCAACACAAAGAGCCAGGAACTTGTGAAGGTTGCCGGCGTCTTTGCCGAAGTCGTTGCGGTGAGAGGCGTAAGTCTGAATGGCAGGCTGTCGAAGTTGCTCCATGTGGCCACGGTTGAAGTCTCGGACCTGCTGATTAGTTGGGTAGATGCGTGCGGAATTACCAAAGATAGCAATCTCCTCAGCAGTCAACTTTGACTGCACACGGGAGCAGAGAAATCTCCGATGGTTAGAAGTTGGCTTGCCCTTGCGAAGGCCCTGGGGAGCGTCGCGGAAGGGAGCCTGGGAGTCGCCCTGCTGTCGCACAACTTGCTTAAGCTCGACAGTATGATCAAAAGCGCCTTGGACATTGCGGCCGGCAAGGTCCATCTCATTCTGAAGCAAGCCAGAGGCGTAAAGAGGCTTCTTAAACATCGGGGGCAGTTGATAGAAGTCACCAAGCAGAAGAACACTACGACCTCTAAAGTAATCGCCTTGGTTATCCGGGAAGATCTGGCGAAGTCTCTGGTCGATGTAATAGTTAGAAGGTCCGTAGTCCAATCATCGACTTCTCATCGATGATGATGTAGCTGACATCTCTGGGTGAGTTCTGCAAACCGACGAGTTCATTTCCACGTAGATCCCTGAGAGGCGTAATCTGCTTTGAGATGGGAAGGCGTAGCATCGAGTGTAATGTGGCTCCATTGATCGCATTGGCTGCAATGCCGGTTGGGGAGGCTCTAGTGGTACAGCCAGTCTTTCGCGAGTTCAAAGCCACAGAAATCTCATGGTTGAGGTAGGTCTGTCCTGTTCCTCCTTGACCATAGACCTGGAACAACAGAGGTCTCGGATGGATACAATTGGGGTTAATAGTCTGCCCTAGATGGTCTACAAAGAGTTCGGTCGTATACCAGACGCTGCTCAGGATTGAGGGGGTCAACCAATACATCGTCGAGAGAAGTGGCGGCCTATTGAGAGTAATTCTGACGAAGAGTAGTCAAGTATTTGCGCTTCTAAACATAGAGCTGGGGAAACTTTCCGATATAGCTATCCCAGTCAAATGCAAGGCCAATGGCTCGGTTGCCAAGCAGGTCGACTGCCTCGGCGTCAGGTTGGTCTTGAGGCATGAGGGCAGTGATCTCCTGCCATGATTGCTCTGGCACCTCGTCTTCCTCATAAGGGTCTTCCTCGAACTCTTCCTCCTCAAGAGGCTCAGAAATACCATCGTAGTAGTCATCTGGGTGGGCACCAGCGTGGACAGCCTTGCAATGGAGGTAAGCATTAATACATGGCTCGAAAGTCTGGTCTTCGACTGTCAGTAGCTCGTCCAAGTTGGTGTGAGGATGGTGTAGCATCAGCTTGACGCGAGCGTAGTCTCCATACTCAGTCCACCCATACCGAGGGAACTAGTTGAGGAGACGGTCGGTGGTCTGGGGAAACTCGCGCCACTTCTGAGGCCGCTTAGAGAAGTCGACTCGAGTCAGGAAGTCGAAGTAGCTGTAATTCTTGAAGCCCTCTGGACGATCAAGATACTTCTGGTAAGTGTTCTTTGCGGAACGCACTGTTTCCTCACCTTTCGCCGGGACGAAATAGGCCTTCCAACGATCACGACGGTCTGGGCAGTTCTTGAACTTTGCTGAAAGTCGAGGTCAAGCAGCAGATGCTGAACTTCCTGGGCAGGCTAGTCTCTCTGCGATCAGCCTGTTCATGAACTTGGCTACAAACCCAACAACTCCACGGTTGGCATTGACCCGGGGCAGAGTCGCCTTGACGATGTCTTTGTAGCCTTCTAACTTTTTCTCTGCTTTGCCGACGTACTTGACAAAATAGTTGATGACTGTAGACTTGCTTGTGCAGGGAGACGTGTCAATGTTAGCCAACCATGACATAATGAGGCTCGGTTAAAGTTGTTCAACTGGGTGTCATTCCGAGCGCCGTCATAAACGGGATAGTGAGGGTTAAAGTCGCAGGATAAGATGGCCTGAGAGTGAGTAGCACGGGGGAAGTGAAATTGACAGTATGCCTCCTCATACAGACGCCCGTTCTGCAGGCGTTCGAGGCGTTGACAGTATGCCCCGGTTCATACATGACGCTGCACGCGGTTGACAATCACCCCAAGGTCTCTGAACGCCGGGTCAGGGATCATGTTGACGAGTAGGTTGATATCCCGTTGCTAACCAGGCTGCTCGCGGTCGAGATTCATGGCGGTGATATGGGCACCCCAAAAGCGCAGGAAGTCGACGTTCTGCCTTTGATAGATCAAGCGTCGGGGCGTCTTTCAGCCAGAATAGACCGTGAACCTGAGGGCTGTCGTTTGCCTGCCACTCAAGACGGTACCAGAAGTCAGTGACACCAAACTTGGGCTTAATGATATGTCGAACAAAGCTTATAAATCGCATAAAAAAGTAATATGCTGAGATATGGGGTTTTCTTTTAGGCTAGTCCGAGCGATACCTGCCTTGCCGCGGTTGTCAGCAGCTTGCCATTCCGTGTATCGAGACATATGGCGTCGAAGGTCTTCCCAGTGTCGATTAGCAGCTAAAAACGTCCAGAATATACCTGGACATCCAATGCCATGGACGCAAGCCTCAAGCTGGTGGTGACGACCACCCCAGAAGGCCCGGATGCCACGGAGGCTACCAGAGTAGCAGTAAGGGCGGTGGAGATTAAGGAGGAAGATGTAGAGTTTGCTCTTATTTAGCAGAATATTGGCGTCATTACTGCCTAAGCTTCATTCTTCCAAGTAGCTGACAGGACTATATGTGATTAACTAAAGAGTTACCACAGTGAAGAATACCTAGCGGTTCTCCAGCTTGAATTCTGGTTGAGGTCCGTGAGGCTGGGCCCAGTCGTCAGATGTTAGGAGCTGTTTAGAGATGAAAGGAATTGCCAAATGGACCTTGAGGGGACCTTTATGAATCAGTCATGCTATAGACGATAGTTTTCAGCTAGATGCCATGAGCTCCTCGGGTATCTTTCCAGTATACTATGAAGGATGCAATCAGTAACCTGGCCATTGACTGTTTTCCAATGCCATTTGATGAGCTTATCCTTTTCTCCAAATAAATGAAGTTTCTGGTAGAAAAGATAATGTGCTTGGCAGATTATTTCACCGTATCATCCCCTCGATTGTGTTAAGGCTCCAGAAGGTATTCCGCCCCACACCACCCCTGTCACATGATAGGTACATGCGGGGAACGCTGACGATCATCAATCATTCCCACTAAAAACATCATACAAATCATTCTGAAGTTATCAATGAGCTCTCAATCAATACCCGCCGAGGCCCTCAACGCATACGACGACCAAAGATTCATCAGGGAGGATAACAGCTGCCGGGAGCATGAGTATGGCCGGTCAGCAGCAATAAAAGGAGGCATCAGTCAAGGCGGGGATGTAAGCAGTGTGATGTCGCGATTTGTAACTCAAAATATTGTTGGGACTTCTATCATAGGTCAATTTAGGTGGGAAATAATGTACCATTCATGTTGTGCGATTTCATTGGTTAGATATCCCTGTAGTGACCCGACTGGAGCCTTAACACAGTCGAGGGGATCTCCCGATGGGCATCGTGAGATGCTCCCCAGACCCTACCCATAAAAAACCACACAACATCCCGTAGACAGACACTCTCGCTACCTCAGCTTTCAATACAACTTGATTACTCAAGAATACTTCTTGACATTATCAGACGTGATTCGCCACCCTACACTCAGTACACCACGCCCCGTTGCAACTGCCAACATAAACCAAATCAGGTTACGGTTTACTACGTTGGGAACCTTGACCGTCACAGTAGGGTGGCGAATCACGTCTGATAATATCAAGAAGTATTCTTGAGTAATCAAGTTGTATTGAAAGCTAGAGAGGCAAATGGAAATAGGAAATGTGCAAATGAGCGACTTTATATACTACATCTCTTTTGCGGGAGCGACGTTGAAAAGTCGCTCTCTAAAATAAACACGATAAGTATATAAAATATACATATTATATTCTCTTATATACTAGCTGCCTTAGTTCTTAATATACCTTAGTTATACTTAATACCTTAAGTATATTACCTAATATGACTTTTACCCCCTGCCTTAGAGTACATAACCTAATCCTCTGCTAATATAAACCTAGTACGACCAGTTTATCCCTTAGGAAATACACGATCGTCACGCTTCATATAAGTACCTAGATTCCAGTTCCGCTGGTAATCTTTAATATTTATATAGAACCTTTGAGTAGGTTTAATAGTAATATCTAGTGGAAAGGTCTGTGTTTTGTTTTGCTCATAATATAGAACGAGGGTGAAATCGGACTTCTCTTCAAGAAGGCATTCCCAATCTTGAAACAAAGAAGTGTTACTAAAAAGGCAACCAATGTAAAGTACAAATCCTGAGAAGTATACCTCATTGGAAACCTCGCAGAAGCAATCAGAACGGAGACTAGCTAACACTTCTCTCTTATCGGCCTTATAACAATTGCCTCTGGGCCGAGCCAAGGTCAAAGCAATAAGTAGTCTTTCCGACTTAAACTTGTCGTCTTCTTGCATGTATTTGAGGTCATATCCAATAAGGGTAGGCGTGACTCCCTGAGAGAGCATGTGCTTTAACCAGGTTGTATCCTTGAATATCTTATCCCAGACGTCATGTTGCTCAATAGCGTTGCTATAAAAGGCTTTTGGGGCTTGCTTTGTAGTTGCAAGAAAATTATGCTTGTCACGGAGCGAGAAAAAAGAAGCTATATGTTGAAGAACCTCAGTCGGCAGAGCTAATAGGCCCTTCATTATGTCTTGTTTGCTCAAAGGAGCACCCTAAAATCAGCTTGCCGGTGTGCAAACATGGCATATAAATAAAATACAGGCAGGTTCTTTTTTGGACATAGCAGGGCATTGATGATAGGCTATGTGGATTGTCTCAACCAGGTCCAGCGTCAGTAACTTGACCATACAGTTCTGACGAAAACGGACTGAGCACAGTGCGCAGATTGTTTTAAGAGCCAATTCAGACCTTAAGTTGGGAGTCTAAAACAGCACACTGATGCTGAACTGGCACCACACTAGGGAATCGCTAGATTGCATGTGTCTGGACTTTCTGAGCGAGTTCTAGATATTCAGTACAAGTCAATGTAGAAGGAGACTTGTTCCTGTGGTGACCGGTCACAGAGGTCGCTTACCATTTAACAAATCACCTAGCCAGGGCGCCATTAGCGTCGTACAAGGGAGAGAATCAGGGAGGGCGTAACATAAGCGGACCACGTTTGGCCAGACTGAGGCTTTACTCATGCCGAACTGGGCAAAGCACGCCCTACCACACCCGCCTAGCAATTTCGCTAGTTATTACCCTACGCTATTAATAGTCCCGCGCACTATATAAGACCTATACTACTAATATACTAACTAGCATAAGTGGGATCATAACTCTTAGTAACTGTTGGAATAATTGGGAGCTTCCCCCTCACTTCAGGGTCACATCACAAAGTCCTAGATTGAAAGTTGAAAGTCCTAGATGGAATCGCATGGGATATAAACCCCTAGGGAGCTCTCACCATGACAATAATAATAACAACCTTGATTTTATCAATCACACCCAGCATCACTGCGCAATTCAACAACAGTAACTATACTAAAATCACGTGCCAAAAGTCTGACAACACCCCGCCCCGACCCCGCTTCACGATGCGACTTTCGCGACACAGGCTTCAATTTCAACACGAGAATAACCACCCAAAATGGCACCTGAGACACGCAACTTTGGCACTGAAATAAGCGGAAATCGCCAGAGAAATCATGAATTTACTCCCGAGCAAAGATCTGCGATGGTGGCTGAGATATACGCCGGCAAATCATATCGGGATGTCGCGGATGACTACGGCAC
>WXYL01000494.1:0-15905 GCA_010015875.1 Fusarium haematococcum
CAAATATTTCAAACAACAAATCTGGCTTTGCAGGCCATCAAATATTTCAAATATGACTCTGGATTTGATTTGTTTGATTTGAGGGCAGCGCTGCCTAGTAGTATATTATTAAATAAGTTTAATACTATAATCTTATTTATATTATTAACCTTAACTAAGTATAGCTATAAATAAGGATAGGGTTATATATATAAATAATAAGGTATAGATATTATTTAGCTAGCTCATAGGCGGGGTGCGGGCTATATTAGCATATAATAGCTATAGGCTCATCTAAGTATTACTAGAGATACTATTAGCTATTATATTTAGTTATTCCTTTACTTATTTTATTTCCTTCTTTACTTATTTTAATTCCTCTGCTATCTAGGGTTGTATTCTCCTTAGCTCCTTTATAACTTACTCTCATATTTACTCGAGGTCTCTTATAGCCTATTCACGCATATATTTAAGCTACTTATTTATTTGCTCTCGTATTATCCTCAGCTGCCTAGTGGCTTATTCATGCGAGCGTCTAAGCTCATCTACCTTCTTTAATTCCTTAGCTGCCTAGGCCTTGATCATCTGGATTTCTTACTAGAGTTAGTATATTATCTCTAGCTACTCGCTTATTATCCGCATTGCCGTTCGCTAGTTCTCTATCATCGCGTCCTAGAGCCTCTCTAGCATCTTTCTCTACTTACTTATTAAATAAGCCAATATCTCCTAGAGTATTACTTAGAATATAATTTACATAGGCGACGCGTAGTTGCCTATCGCGCCTTCCATTGTCTGCGATTCTCTGTGAACGGCCTCTAGTAACTGTATTCCAGCTATCTAGTCCAGGATGCTACTTACATCAAAGATGAAGAAGAAAGAAAGAAGTTCTCAAGTGCCCCTGAGCTGTGGGACAATTTCCCATCCCTGGCGCGCACGAGCTCAGTACGTCTTGCGGCACAGCCGCAAGGATATGGGCCCTGGCCCGTCACATTCTCTAGCCCTATCGGCTAATCTAGTCTTACCTTTATTTTTACTATCCCGCGGCTATTATAACCTATTCCTCTTTATTATATTACTCTTCTTCTTAATTACCTATAGCCTTTCTTATAGTTTTATAGTTAGCTTCATGGGTCTTAAGGACCGATGCGCCATGGTGATTAAATCTCTACCTCGCACTAGGATCTCGTCGGTAATTATGTCTATTTCGCGGCACCGCGCCTATGTCACGGCCCATGCCGCGATCGAATGCGTGTCGCCACACGGCACGGATCAATATATTCCGCTCACTCGGTGTAAGTGAGCGGGACCTACTTTCTCACTCCGGGCAAGTGAGAATGTAATACTATCTCACGATGGGCATCGTGAGATGCTCCCTAGACCCTACCTATAAAAAACCACACAATATCCCTTAGATAGATACTCTCGCTACCTCAGCTTTTAATATAACTTAATTACTTAAGAATACTTCTTGACATTATTAGACGTGATTCGCTACCCTACACTTAGTACACCACGCCCCGTTGCAACTGCCAACATAAACCAAATCAGGTTACGGTTTACTACGTTGGGAACCTTGACCGTCACACTGCTTCACAGACGAGTGCATAGTTTAAAACGCTCCGAATAACCTAGACGGCTGGGTCTTTCGCCGGCCTAATGAAAAGCTTCATAAGGACTTAGTCAATATTCAACAACACGGAAAAGCTCGTCAGTCTATTATGGTGTGGGCTGGCATAGCTAGAAAGAAGAAGACTATTCTTATCGTCATGACGAGGGATCCTAAGGCCAAGAGGAATGGTTACATAAGCTGGAGCTATATCAAGGCACTATCAGAAGGTCTTCTTCCTTTCATCGACGAATTTGAGCTTTTCCAGCAAGACAATGCCCGGATTCACACTTCAGAGAAGTCCAAAGACTGGCTGCTTCTCCATGGGATCAGGCCCATAAATTGGCCGACTAACTCGCCTGATCTTAACCCCATAGAGCACCTTTGGAAAGCTTTGAAGTCTAAATTATGAAGATTATACCCTGAATTTACTAGACTAGGCAAAAGTCAGGCTGATACAGCAAAAATGGTATCGTGGATCAAGGAAGCGTGGGATGCATTGGATCTAGGTGTGACGGTCAAGGTTCCCAACGTAGTAAACCGTAACCGAATAGGTTTATGTTGGCAGTTGTAACGGGGCGTAGCGTACTGAGCGTGGGGTGGCGGATTACGTCTGATAATATCAAGAAGTATTCTTGAGTAATCAAGTTGTATTGAAAGCTAGAGAGCCAAGTGGAAGTAGGAAATGTGCAAATGAGCGACTTTATATACTACATCTCTTTCGCGGGAGCGACGTTGAAAAGTCGCTCCTGCGTGTTGGAGCGATACAGGGTGTCGCTCCTTCCATGATTGGTTGCTTACCTGGGGTCACGTGCAAGGGCAGTGGCGAGTTCTCGTGTGACGGGGTTGTAACACTCCGCCTCGTCGAGAAGCTAACGCAGTCAATGGAGCGCCGGCTTTAAGCTGTGGGTCGGGCAGGGGGTTGGTATATAAAATATTAATCTACGGATTAAGGGCTTTCAATTAATATACTTTTCGGCTTCATTGGACTTCTTATTTCTGCGTAATTAAAGGATGAAGATGATTTGTGAAGACGGGGGGTGGTGATGTGGGTCTGGTGTTGTCAGA
The DNA here is from genome assembly GCA_010015875.1 of Fusarium haematococcum. Taxonomy (NCBI): domain Eukaryota; kingdom Fungi; phylum Ascomycota; class Sordariomycetes; order Hypocreales; family Nectriaceae; genus Fusarium; species Fusarium haematococcum. The sequence continues at coordinate 2,654 of WXYL01000494.1, forward strand.
CTTTTGGCGTAACATTTTAGCATTACCGCCACAATTCTCGAGCGACACGCGGCAAAAGTCGACTTCGGTTCACTGAGCTGAAGCGCTTTATGCCGAAGCTATCCGTAAATGGAGTCAACAGATCGTGACCCAACCAATACAAATTAGCGCGACTTTGATCATATGCCAACGACTAGACCCCTCGGCTGTCCTTGCCGGTTGGTTAAGGACTACCTACAATCATGCCTGAACGCCTTAATGTCGTTGCCACCCTGGACGGCATGGCAAATGCTCTCCCTAAGTAAAAACTAGGCGACGACCTCGCTGACCTTACTTTACTATACAAAGCTATCTCGCTACTCATCCACTCATATATAAAAGCCCTAGGATTCACGCTCACCGGCTCGGACTAAGATATAGAACTTTGTGAGTCTTTCTTACCACCGACTTATTGCAGCCTATTAATATAACTAACCACACAGCTAAGGCAGAATCCCTCGCCCCTCGCCTACCGCTACAATGGAAGTCTAGCTTCGGATCCCTGGCCTTCACATATACACATAAGCAGTCATCTATGAGCTTTATCATTCACGTTGATCATACGGGGAGTAAAGTTAAAGTGCGAGGCCTTGCAGTCGGCGACGAGAATGGATATCATTTCGAGCGGACTCTGGCAGCTCATTCTGGAGGAGGGCGTGTCGCCAATCCACACTTCGTTGGAACGGAGGACCGCTCCCGAAGACATTTGGTGGTATATACTAGCAGGCTGGTCGATGTTAGTTAAGTTGTTTGAAGTCGGGCACATTATTAGTAGAATGAGTTATGCTTACCTCATGGGGGCTCTTCGCGATGTTGTGCTGCCAAGTGGTCTTCCTATGCGAATCATAATGAAAGATAATATAGAAGATCGCAGTGATTTAGTCGGAAAGCTTCGCGGCGCCTTTGTCTCAGAATAAGCTATCGCTGGCAGGGCCTACTCGTAATCTATAATAACCCTCCCACTAACGCACCCTAATAGATATCCTCTGCGACCTCGATGATAAAATAATCCAGAAACTCATCTCTAAGCTTTAAGGCATAGCTTATATCGAAACCGCTGACCGTGAGGCCGAAGCCACTGTCCCTTCTGAGCGTTGCGCCTAAGAAGCCCGCGACTGTAGCTATCTCTTTCGCGGAGATCCTGTGCCCGGCCTAGATATGAGGTGTCTTACCGTGAACTCTCTCCCCGAGATTTCTTGTCTAAGCCCTTATTCTATAAGTGAATTTCCTCTGCTTGGTTTTAAGGATAAGTATGAGATAAATCGGCCGCCCTAGGGTACGCGGTCTATGTCTAGACGCTTGATATTTAATATGGGATATGATGATTTGAACTCGCCTGGTCTAGGACCTTATGATCTATTGCGAGTGTCCTTGGTAGGTGGTGGCCTGCCTCGTCTAGGTGGGGGTTTAGGGATGTATCCTATGTTGGATGATCCCTTGTTTAGTGGATCGGGGCAAGGAGAATCGGGAGGATATGATCCTTAGGCATCGCCTGGTGCACGATGGGATCCTGTTGGCCCTGGAAGCGGTAGGGACAATGCCCCTTCGGAGGCGGTGGTTTTAGAGGTGGCAATATTTGAGAAATTCATAAAAAGTGGGATATAATAGTTATGACAGGCTGACAACCGCTAGATACTATACCTCGAGTTTAAGAGCAAAATGAAGATACTTGTATTACATCTTGATTGTTTTGACCGTGAGGGTATTAACTATTGCTGGCATTTTATCTAGTCCGAAGCAGCTTCTATAGCTCTTAATCTCAGAACTATGACTATGGGATTCCTCTACCGCGCGTATGGTAAGGCTACCTACTCCGTGGAGGTTTCTAGTATTTACCTATGATCCAACAGGTAACCCTTTTCTATACCTTTATTCTTTTCGAATGGTCCCGCCGCATGCATATGAGCGAGAGTGATCGCTATTGTGGCGGCCCTAGATTCATAAAGACGTGAAATTGATGTTGCAGCCAACCTTTTTTTTTTCGCTGTCTCTTAGGCCCCATCTATGAAGTTCCTTGAGCTGTTGTTAGCCTTATCCTAGTACTCCCTTAATGAGTAATGCACGCCTAATTGATAGGCGTTAGATACTTAGCTTACGCCGACGTTGACCATAAGTACGTAGGGATAGATATAAATTAAACCTAAAACTATTAAGTTCTAATAAGCATTTTCTCTAATCGTGGTCGGGGAAAATATAAACGATGGGGCATTACTTAACTTAAGGACCTAGCCCGGGTTAGTAATGATAGAGATAATTGCATAAGCCTAAAGAAGGCGCTTTAATTAAACTTTGGTTACTCTGGGTGTGTGACGGTCGAGGTTCCCAACGTAGTAAACCGTAACCGAATAGGTTTATGTTGGCAGTTGTGACGGGGCGTAGCGTACTGAGCGTGGGGTGGCGGATTACGTCTGATAATATTAAGAAGTATTCTTGAGTAATTAAGTTGTATTAAAAGCTGGAGAGCTATCTAGACAGGGAAGTGGGAGTGAGTGAAGCTATATATACTATTCTGATTTGCTTGGTCGATCATGGTCGAACGGGCTCTCGTTCGACCTGTTCGACTATTTAAGGTTAAGGTTCACTTTTGGTCGAACGTGGTCGAACTCGTTCCCGTTCGACCCGTTCGACCACACACCACTTCCTCCGGGGTCTGTTTGTTCCGTTCCGAGCTCCGACGTTTTCCGTTCGTATCCTGTTTGCTCTTTCTGCTCGTAACAGGGTGGCATCGCATTTTTATAGCATTATTACTGAGCTCAAAATCTCGCCCCTTAGCCTAGCATACTTCATCTCGCCTCATTTTCTTCCAATATTATTCCCATTATTAACGCAAAATAGCCCTTAGTTGCATAGATTCTAATAATCTCGGCAATATTACTATTAGAGATATTGACTCCTAAAACGCCACCTTAGGCAACGTCGAAGCCGATAGTCGCGTAAAGATCTAGATCTACCATGATGCTTAGTCTATTGTCGCCTAGTTTAAGGGCTACTAGGGCCGTGTAATCCCTACCGAGCCTCTAAGGAAGAGGAGATGCAACACTATTGCTCTTCTCTGGTCCCAGAAACCAGCCACTAGCCCACGTCTTAACATTGCTATCCATATTATTAGATCTCGTGGCGATGTGCAGCCCTTTATTGTTACAACCCCGTCACACGAGAACTCGCCACTGCCCTTGCACGTGACCCCAGGTAAGCAACCAATCATGGAAGGAGCGACACCCTATATCGCTCCAACACATAGGAGCGACTTTTCAACGTCGCTCCCGCAAAAGAGATATAGTATATAAAGTCGCTTATTTGCATATTTCCTACTTCTACTTAGCTCTCTAGCTTTTAATATAACTTGATTACTTAAGAATACTTCTTAATATTATTAGACGTGATTCGCTACCCTACGCTCAGTATGTTACGCCCCGTTACAACTGCTAACATAAACCTATTTGGTTATGGTTTACTATGTTGGGAACCTTGACCGTTATACATTAAAAGCTCTTGTTTAGTTATACGCCGCGTTACGCTGAGCAATAACGAAGTTTTAATAATATGCCTGCCAAAGGTACTACGGGAGAATCCTCTAAGGGAATGCAGCCTTAGGACTCCCTACTGAAGGACTATAAAGAAGATATCATCCGAATGTCTGATTTAGATGAAGACGATGATAAGAGAATCTGAGTCTTATATGAGTGTATTAAGAGCCTTATGACGGTGGTCGAAAGTTAGCATGGAGCTATTGAAAGAATGAAGGAGATCGAGGGAAGAAACCTCGCCTAATTCAAGCTTAGTAAGATATAGTAGGCGGAAGAAACTAAGAGGCTCTGGAATAATAATAAGAACCTGTAGGAATAGGTCGATAAGCTCGTCGGAACCTATGAGGAACGGAACCAATATAGGAATGAATAAATTAATACTATGGAAAGTCTTACTAACTAGGCTAATGGAGGGAAAGATCTCGGAGAAATTATTAAGCCTTATAAACTAACTAAGTTTAACGGAGATTAGAAGAAGCTTAAAATATTCCTGACGGAACTACGTACTTACTTTTACTACTATCCCACGCAATTCTTTAAGCATGAAAACTGTGTTAAGTTCGTAGGAAGCTGCCTTACTAGAAGCGCGCTAGGATGGTTTAAACTATTTCTTAGCGATTACATTCAAGGAAGCCCGAGCGATGTGATAATAGTAATCTTTTGAGACTATGATGCTTTCGAAGATAGGATGAAGAAAGTCTTTGGGGAAGTAGATGAAGTATAGGCGGCCACTAATCGATTAATGAGACTGAAGTAAATAAAGGCTATATCTAAATATATCGCTAACTTTCTTTAGATAGCCTCTAGGATACCTTGGGATAAGATATACTTTAAGGATAGGTTCTATTAAGGCCTTAAGGAAGATGTTAAGAATAAACTCTGTAAGATCGATAAGGCTATAATGACGTTAGATAACTATATGGAAACGGCAGTTAAGATCAATAATTAAAACTTCGCGAGACGCTAGGAAAAGAAGGGGAACTATGGCTAACCCTAATATAAGGCTAAGAATTAGTCTAACTAAGGATAAAAGAGATAGCCTAATACCTCTCATAGCACCGAACTAGGACCTATGAATATGGGAAACGTTTAGAAAGGTAGAGAGAGGAAACTGAGAGATATTAGTAAGATTAAATGCTATAATTGCGACGAGTATGGGCATTATTCGTCTAACTGCGAATAGCCAAAGAAGCTAAGGAATCAAGGTAAGAAATAGGTTAACATAGTCTAGAACTAGGACGACGAAGAGGAACCTCGAGTAATCAGAACGATCAAGCCTAACTATAAGAATCTCGGGTGGATATATTGCTATGACGATAAATATATTGACCACTTGGACGAAAAAGTAGTTAATATTATCTTCCTGAAACCTACTAAGGAACTTAATTCTTTATGAATGCGTACGGTAGCTATAGTACGAAAGACTCTAGTGGAAGAATATCTTGAAACTAGTGACGAAGAAAACGACCTTGATCTCTACGAGCAACGGCTACCATGGAGGAGCTAGGAATGCGAACAAGGATACCCCGAAAACGACTCTAAGGGATAGTCCAAATAAGATTCAGAATATCTGTCAGACATAGAAGGAGTCATAAGTATAGAATTCTGATTCTTAACGGAATGAACCCTTTAAGGAGAGAGCAGGAAGTCTCGATAGGAACAATAATGACTATCGAGAGATAATACAATACTTAGGAACCCAAATAATGAATGCCACCTATAGGAGGGCCGCAGGGGGGCGGAATTAGGGAAGAACTCCCTATAAAGGCACTTAGAAGTATAGAAAAACCCGGATGACGACAGAAGTTGTTTAACCTCTTAGTATAAATACACAGAAGGGAGTATAACGCTTTGGTAGATAGCGGTGCAGAAGAGAACTATATAGACCCCGAAGTAGTTAACGAACTTGGACTTAGATGGAAGTATAAGAAGAAACTATATAGAGCCGAGAACTTGGAAGGACAACCGTTTACCTCGAATAGAGGACGAGTAGACCAAGAGATTAATTACCTTAAAGTCTAAATCGATAAAAGAAATTAAGGAATCATATTTAATGTGATTGCCATGAGCCACGATTTAGTCTTAGGTTATAAATAGCTATATAAGTATAACTCATGGATTGATTGGAGAACTGGCCAGGTGCGATAATGGGACGACGTACTCTCTAACGATGACGACGAGTTAAACAATAAATTAAGATCTTAACCTTCTACCAACGACGACGGAGAAGAATGGCATGAGGAAAGAACTTCCTTACTACCTAAAGGGATATGATATATTAGTACGAGAAAGGAAGCAAACCGCATTAGAAGAACCATTGCTTTTATTAAACGTAAACTTAAGTAAATGGATGAAGTCCTCGAGCTTTAGAAGAAAGCTTTCAAAGAAGGATATATACTAACCAACAAACAAGAAAGGCTTAAGCATATACCCTTATAGTACCGGATCTATTAGAAACTGTTCGAGGAAGAACTAGAAACCAGACTACTAGAATATAGCGAATAGGACCTCGAAATAGAACTAAAGGTTGGAATAAAACCAAAGTTCTACCCTATCTATAACCTTAACGAAGTAGAACTATAAACACTAAAGGAATACCTCTAAGATATGCTAAGAAAGGGATATATCTAAATCTCTAAGTCCTCGGCAGGATACCTAGTTATGTTTGTACCCAAGAAGAATAGAAAACTCAGACTCATTATCAACTATTAGCAACTCAATGATATTACCCTCAAGGATCAAACGCCATTGCCTCTAGTCATGGAACTATGAGATAGACTATATAATAAGAAATGGTTTATAGCTCTAGATCTCAAGGGAGCTTATAACCTTATCTGCATTAAGGAAGGAGATGAATAGAAAATAGCATTTTAAACAAAATTCGGACTGTTTGAATACGCAGTTATGCCATTTGGCTTGATAAACGCGCTAGCGGCATTTCAACGAATAATCAACCACGTACTGAGGGAATACCTCAACGACTTTGTGGTATGCTATCTAGACGACATCCTAATCTTTTTGGAAATAGAAGAAGATCACACGGAATATATCTATAAAGTGCTTAAGGCACTCTAAGACATAAACCTACTCGTTAAACCCAAGAAAAGCATATTCCATACACACGAAATAGAATTCTTAGGACATATTATTAGCCTGAACGAAATCTGAATAGACCCCAAGAAGATAGCGGCCATCAGAGATTAGCCACGACTAAAGAACCTCAAGGAAGTATAATCCTTTATAGGATTCATAAACTACTACTAAAGGTTTATATGTAATTTTGGGAAAATCGCAATACTATTGACTGAACTTACGAAGAAGGAGATAAAATTCATCTGGACCTAAAAGGCAGAAGAAGCGTTCTAAGCACTCAAGGAGGCAATCCTAAAAGAACCTATTCTAGCCACGTTCGACCCCACTAAAGAAGTCAAATTAGAAACCGATGCGTTAGACTATGCATTAGGGGCCCAAGTGGGACAACGAGATAAGAATGGCAAGCTATATCTAATAGCCTTCTATTTACGAAAATTACATAGAGCCGAGCTTAACTATCCTATCTACAACAAAGAATTTCTTGCAATTATTAATGCTTTCAAGGAATTTCAATATTACCTCCTGGGAAGTTAGCATAAGGTCAAGGTCTACATAGACCATAAGAACATATCCTATTTTACAACAATACAAAAACTCAGCGGAAGATAACTTAGATACGCTGAATACCTCTCTAAATTCGACTACGTTATTATCCATAGGAAAGGATTAGAGAACGGACGAGCTGACGCTATTAGCCGACAAAGTGACTTTAAGACAGAACAAGTCATTGTGTAAGATTAAATCCTGCACTAGACACCAGAAGGTTACTATGAATAACAATAAATAGCTTATATCTAGTAGGCAAAACTCATAGAAACTCAAAGAATCGCTTTTATTAATAAGATTACGGAAGAAGAACTGTTCCATGGGATCTATAAACACAACCAGGATATCCCAGAAGAAGAAGAAAAAACAGGGAAAATGCAAGTACCAACACACCTTTAAGAACCCCTGATCAAATACATCCATGAACATAAATTGCATGGACATCCCGGAATAGCCAAAATGATAGAACGACTTAAATAAACCTATGAATTCCCAAAAATGAAAAACGTGGTAAGAATAGTACTATAATGATATGACTTATGTGCATGTACCAAAGCACAATGATATAAGCCTTATGGCAAGCTTAAGCCATTGGAAGTCGCAGAGCGACCGTGGCAGTCAATCACTATGGATTTTATTACTAAATTACTAATTTCAGAAGATCCCTCTATAAGAGTACACTACGATAGCATACTCGTAATCATTAACTGATTAACGAAGTTTTCCTATTTTCTATCATTTAATAAATAGACGGATTCCGAATAACTTGCCTATATATTTATATGAAATATTATTAGCATACATGGAATGCCTAATGAAATCATCTCTGATAGAGGATCAATATTGGATTCTAAGTTCTGGAAAGGCCTCATGGCTTAATTAGGTCTACACCCACAAATATTAATTACCTACTAACCTTAGGTAGATAGACAAACGGAACAAGTTAACCAGATTATAGAGATATACCTATGATATTATATCAACTATAAGTAGAATAACTGGGCGAAACTATTGCCTATGGCTTAGTTCGCTTACAATACCTCGCTATAAGAAAGCATTAAGATTATACTAGCTTACGCGCTATTTGGTTATACCCTGGACCTATATAGAGACTTATATAATAGAATCCAAAACGTTAAAGCGATCCTCGAAGCGGATAAGTTAAGAGAACTATATATAGAACTAAGGACGGAACTCGAGTTTATATAAGAACGAACGAAGCGCTACTACGACTAGAAAAGATTGGAAAGACTGACTTTTTTAGAGGGAGATATGGTCTACCTATCCATAAAAAACATTGAAACAAAGCGCCTAAGTAAAAAACTCGACTTTAAATATCTCAGACTATTTAAAATTCTTAAGAAACTCTTAGATAGCACCTACAAATTGGACTTACCACCGAAGGTTAAGCTCCATCTAGTCTTTAATATTTTATTATTTAAATTAGTAGAAGGAACAATTAAAGTTGATATAGGCTACGACGACGATATAGAAATTAAAGACGAAGGAGAATACAAGCTAGAGAAAATCCTTAATGCATGAAGAAATGAGGAAAAGGGAAATCAATTGGAATACCTGGTTAAGTGGAAAGGATATACTAACGCCGAAAATACCTGGGAGCCAGCCAAACACCTCATCAATGCTCAACGTTTGCTAAGGAACTTTTACTAATGACCTCGCCGGTAGGAGGCACTAGAAGACCCACGTCGGAGAAGTCGTCACCTAATCTCAGCGAAGCCTAGTCAACGCCAATCGCAGACCAATTAATAACGTCTGAATGAACCAAGGACTGAGGGTCTAGGCTCGCCTCGGACGCCTCTCGCCTAACCTCTGCGAAGTCCTCGGAAGGGTTAGGAACTGAATGGATTATGGCCTCGCCCTGCGACTTTAGGACTCGACGCTTGCGACGAAGAGACTCCAGTGCGTCAAGGGAAGCATCAAATTCCCGCTGCGCTTGACAAAGAGCCTCGCGATGGGCCAATAGATGGCTCTCCGCCTCCGCCTCTTTAACCTCTAATCTCTTGTCCTCCTCAGTGACTCGCGAAACTAGAAACAATATTAGGAAGTAAGCATACTCACACAAATGGTTAAACCTACGATAATGAAGAGGGACACTAGAAATATCATAGGGATGGCCTAGTCGGGTATAAAGGCCACATTTCTTAGCCCCTTCTATTATCTTGCATTAAACCCCGCGAAAAGAACAACGAGAATAAGGCATAATGAGAAAGCCGAATTAATCGATGGTAACCGCCCTATCTTAACGATTGAGAGTTTGAGAAGAAGGACTAATATTTTAAGTATCCTTTCGTTTCGGAATACGGCTAGATATCGCGTCAGCACGACATAGCAGATAAGACGGAAGAAGGTTGATAAACCAACGAAAGTTGTATATGGCCTTAGGGACAAGACTAACGGAGGGGAGACATTGTGTCACGGCCTATGCCGCGATCGAATGCGTGTCGCCACATGGCACGGATTAACGTATTCCGCTCACTCGGTGTGAGTAAGCGGGACCTATTTTCTCACTCCGGGCAAGTAAGAATATAATACTATCTCACGATAGGCATCATGAGATACTCCCCAGACCCTACCTATAAAAAACCACATAACATCCCTTAGATAGACACTCTCGCTACCTCAGCTTTTAATATAACTTAATTACTTAAGAATACTTCTTAATATTATTAGACGTGATTCGCCACCCTATGCTTAGTACTACGCCCCGTTATAACTGCTAATATAAACCAATTAGGTTATGGTTTACTATGTTGGGAACCTTGACCGTCATACTTATAACCTTATCCGTATTAAGGAAGGAGATGAATGGAAAATAGCATTTTAAATGAAATTCAGACTGTTTGAATACGCCGTTATGCCCTTTGGCTTAATAAACGCGCTAGTGGTATTTTAACGAATGATTAACTATGTATTAAGGGAATACCTCGATGACTTTGTGGTATGCTATCTAGATAATATCTTAATCTTTTTAGAAATAGAAGAAGAATATATGGAATATATCTATAAAGTGCTTAAGGCACTCTAAGACATAAACCTACTCATCGAACCTAAGAAAAGCATATTCTATATACACAAAGTAGAATTCTTGGGATATATTATTAGCCCGAATGAAATCTAAATAGACCCTAAGAAGATAGCGGCCATTAGAGATTAGCCATGACTAAAGAACCTCAAGGAAGTATAATCCTTCATAGGATTTATAAACTACTACTAAAGGTTTATATGTAATTTTGGGAAAATTGTAATACTATTGACCGAACTTATGAGGAAGGAGATAAAATTCATTTGGACCTAAAAGGCAGAAGAAGTGTTCTAAGCACTTAAAGAGGTAATCCTAAAAGAACCTATTCTAGCCATGTTTGACCCCACTAAAGAAGTCAAACTAGAAACCAATGCGTTAGACTATGTATTGGGGGCCTAAGTTGGATAACAAGATGAGAAAGGCAAGCTATATCTAATAGCCTTCTATTCATGAAAACTATATAGAGCCGAACTTAACTATCCTATCTATAATAAAGAATTTCTTGTAATTATTAATGCTTTTAAAGAATTTTAATATTACCTCCTAGGAAGGTAGTATAAGGTTAAGGTCTATATTGACTATAAGAATATATCCCATTTGTAATAACATAAAAACTTAGCAGAAGATAACTTAGATATGCTGAATACCTCTTTGAATTCAACTATGTTATTATCCATAGGAAAGGATTAGAGAATGGATGAGCTGATGCTATTAGCCAATGAAGTGACTTTAAGATAGAATAAGCCATTGTGTAAGATTAAATCTTGTATTAGATACTAGAAGGTTACTATGAATAATGATAAGTAGCCTACGTCTAGTAGGCAAAACTTATAGAAACTCAAAGAATTGCCTTTATTGATAAGATCACGGAAGGAGAATTATTCCATGGGATTTACGAATATAACTAGGATATTCTAAAAGAAGACAAAACGGGGAAAATATAAGTACTAACGCACCTTTAAGAAGCTCTAGTTAAATACATCTATGAACATAGATTGCATGGACACCCCGGAGTAGCCAAGATGATGGAATGACTCTAATGAACCTATGAATTCCTGAAAATGAAAAATGTGATAAGAATGGTATTATAATGATGTGACTTATGTGCACGCACTAAAGCACGACGATATAAACCCTATGGCAAGCTTAAACCCTTGGAAGTCGCAGAGCGACCTTGGTAGTTGATTACTATGGATTTTATTACTAAATTACTAATTTTAGAAGACCCCGCTATAGGAGTATATTACAATAGTATACTTATAATCGTTGATTGATTAATGAAGTTTTCTTATTTTCTATTATTTAATGAATAGACGGATTCTAAATAACTTGCCTATATATTTATGCGAAATATTATTAGTATATATAGAATGCCTAAAGAGATCATTTCTGATAGAGGATTAATATTGGATTCTATGTTCTAGAAAAGCCTTATGGCTCACTTAGGACTGCACCCACGAATGTCAATAGCCTACTAACCTCAGGTAGATGGACAAATAGAACGAGTTAACTAGATTGTGGAAATATACCTATGATGTTATATTAACTATGAGTAGAATAATTGGGCAAAATTGCTGCCTATGGCTTAATTCGCTTATAATACCTCGCTGCAAGAAAGCATTAAGACTATACTAGCTTACGCGTTATTTGGTTATATACTAGACCTATATAAAGACTTATACGATGGAATCTAAAACGTTAAAGTAATCCTCGAAGCGGATAAATTGAAAGAACTATATGCGGAACTAAGAATAGAACTCAAGTTCATGCGAGAATAAATAAAGCGCTACTATGATTAGAAAAGATTAGAAGGATTAACTTTTTCGGAGGGGGATATGGTTTACCTATCTATAAAAGATATTGAGATAAAGCGCCTAAGTAAAAAACTTGACTTTAAATACCTTGGACTATTTAAAATTCTTAAGAAGCTCTTAGATAGCACCTATAAATTGGACTTACCACTAAAGGTTAAGCTTTATCTAGTTTTTAATATTTTATTACTTAAATTAGTAGAAGGAATAATTAAAGTTGATATAGGCTATGATGATGATATGGAAGTTAAAGACGAATGGGAATACAAGGTAGAGAAAATCCTTAATATACAAAGAAATAAGGAAAAGGGAAATCAATTGGAATACTTGGTTAAGTGGAAAGGGTATACTGACGCTGAAAATACCTGGGAACCAGCTAAATACCTTATTAATGCCTAGCGTTTGCTGAAGAGCTTTTATTAACTACCTTGCTAGAAGGAGGCACTAAAGGACCTATGCCTATGAAGCTATTACCTAGCCTAAGGGATGACTATTCGATATTATTAAGCGCCTAGAGGTCGTTTAGTACCTAGCTTTCGTGGGACCCTAGCGCTAGATCTAACTCGAGCCCCCTATCTGCCTCTTATATCCCGCGATGGAATAGTTTGGAGCTATGCTCTTTTACCTTATTTCATATATGCCGAATCCGAGCTAATTGGCTTACTGCCTTAGATACTTGCGTCTGCAACATAGATAACTGAGCCTGAAGACCGATTAATGTATCCCTGGCCGCCTCCTCGTCTGCCTCTAGCTTCTTTTGCTGCTCTAGTAGCTGCGTTACTAAGAAGGGATTAAGCATTAGGAGACGCAAGACGGCGCGAAGGCTCATAGGAACTCGCCACTAAGACCCCGTCACACGCCTTCTGTTGACGGATGTATTCCTTGTAACGACGGGAATTGTCTTCTGTTATTAGATAAGGGATTTTTGCGCGAAAGCAATAAGTGCAAGGCATATCGGCATAAACCCCGTTTAAATTAATAAAAGCGCAAAGAGCCGAGTTTTTACTTTCCTTGCGATCGGAAATAGCGGTGCGCTGTCTGCTACGACATTTCGAGTTACTACCTGTTATCTTATTATAATCACGGAAAGGAGGGAAGATAAAAGGACGAGGCACTAACTGTGACGGTCAAGGTTCCCAACGTAGTAAACCGTAACCCAATTGGTTTATGTTGGCAGTTGTGACGGGGCGTCGTACTGAGCGTAGGGTGGCGAA
>ML974266.1:0-15423 GCA_010015875.1 Fusarium haematococcum
GTTCGACCATTTAAGGTTAAGGTTTCACTTTTGGTCGAACGTGGTCGAACTCGTTCCCGTTCGACCCGTTCGACCACACACCACTTCCACCGGGGCCTGTTTGTTCCATTCCGAGCTCCGACGTTTTCCGTTCGTATCCTGGTTGATCTTCCTACTCGTAACACATGATCGCTATTGTAGCAATTACAGAAGGTGCAACAACTGCCTATAGGGCTTACAGCGCTATTACGGGGGACCAAGCCGTAACTGTTGCATATGCCTCTACCCAGATTGTCACACGAGTGCACCACAAGAGTCAGAGGGGTGTTACAGATCTGTTGCAGGTTCGGCAGGTCTAGTATCGTAGCCTCTCCTCGTCAAATATAATGAGGACGAAGAAGACGAGGGGACAGGGATGAATCAATGAATAATCTGTTCTTCTTCATCTTGAAATCATCATTCATCTTGACTTACCACCCTCGTATCCGACAGTAACAGCGCAAGCGAGCTGATCATTTAGATTTATACCTTAAATCGCAATTCTAAGAAAATTATAAAAATTCCGAACAAGGCCTAAAATAACTGCAATTTTGAAATGAGGTTAATTAAATACGAAACTATAAAAGAAAATTTTCCTAAACTTTATTTATTTTTATTTAGAGAGTTATTAAGAAAAAGCTTATTTGCACTGTGATTTTTCTGATTTTTATAAATAGAAAGCTTGATAAATTAATTAAAAATCTTTAAAAAATATTATCTTATGACTTTTTTAATAAGATATCTAAAAATTATTTTTTTATATTTTTAATAACTATATAGCCTATTTTAGAAAATCTGATATTGCTATTCTTAGCTGTACAGTATAGTGATCGGCTCGCTTGTGGAGTACGTTACGTGTGACGTCTGGTGTTTTCCAAGGGAATAAACCGGGCGTGCTGGGTTTACTGTTGGCAGAGGGTCTCGGCGTGCTGTGCAATGGAAGTGTCACGTCTCAGTAATGGGTCAAGAAGGTCTTGAAGGTAACCGAAGTGTGTTGATAGCTTGAGGGCTAAGTGTCTATCTATGGTGTAACAAGTGTGGTATATATATAAGGGGCCTCGCACTTGTAGAAGTGAGGTCTCTTGTGATTGGTGTGTCATGAAGGGAATTTGTGGGGAATGAAATGACACGTGATGAGGGGCAGGTCAGGCCGTAACATTACGGGTTTAAATAATAATTATTATTTAATATATTGTTGGATCGACCCCTCGTGTGGCGGCATATGCCCCGAATTTGCATAAACCCCTGGTACACAGATATCCTAGCCTTAGTCAGGTGACTAGAAAACCCCCTCTCGAGAGAAGAGGGGCCGGGGAGGGGGAAGAAGCAATAACATCATCACTTTTGGCTCCACATCGTATTGCTTCATATCGTTCTGATCGAATGTGCCGTACGCGATCCAACATATATAAGACTCTTAATTATTAGAAAGTAGGGCTATTTTAATAAATAATTTTAATATATATACATTACTGATATTATTATTCTTAAGGCTATTACTTCTTTCCTCTTTAGGCTATAATATAGGCTTTTATATTAAGATTAGTTTACCTAAGGCTCCTCTGACTAGCCGGAGATCTCCCGACCGGCGATATGCGCACGTGACCACCTTTGAAGCTATGTATAGCGTCCAATCTGACATAACCAGCAGGTAGGTACTATATAGTAATTATACATTTAAAACATATAAAGCGCCATCGCTCTATAGGCCTCGTAAGGTAATGTAGTTTCGGGCTACAAAGCAGCTACAAATCCTCCGTCCCCGCAGGGCAGATCTCTAAAATCCTGGGACAACCCGGCTAGCGCTTTCGGATGTTTTACGTCTCATTCACGATTCGGGTATCGAGCGGTGGTTAGCAAGGTGCCGATACCCATAAATCCTCCTTCCCCGCAGAGAAGACTTCCGAAGCCCTAGCATAACCCGGCCGGTGGGCTTTCAAGCCTTTCGGATGTTTTACCATCCACAACCCCTCTTTCGGCACAACCCCTCTTTCGGCAAGCAAAATAAAAAAGCCACCACCAAAAATCACCAACTTTACTTACATAGAACTTGACCAAATTGATAGAAATGCGTTAAAATCTTCGTTTCATAAATAACGAATAGGTTCATCTATTGTACCCTGGGCTTTTTGACAAGCCGCCCCGATCGCGTGGTGAGTTGGCGGGGTATGGTTTCCTCTCTGACTTCGATGACAGAGCCATCCTCCGATTCTGACTCCTGCTCGCTTGAACAGACCGATTCCAGTCCAACAGCCATATTTTGGGTCTCCTCTTCTATTATAGCTTCTCCACCGGATAGGGTCTCCCCAAGTGTCATAAAACGTTTGTTAGGATTCGGTACCGCCTTCCTCTTCTTCCCTCTTTTCAAGCGAGCCAATTCTTCCTCTAGGCTAGCAATCCTCAGCGTATGCGCCGCTACTGTCTGCTGTTGAGCCTCAAAGCCCTTGGCTATCACGTTGTACCGTCTCCGCGTCTTTGGTGTTTTGTTCAGCCCGAGATCACGAATTTGACGGCTCGTTTGTGGTGTATCGTCCGAGTCAAAATACGGCGCGGGTTCGGGGGTTGCTCTTGGGTTGCCCTTTGGCCTATCTTGTTGGATTTCTGGATGCCTCAGTGCCTTGGTACGTGAGATCGGCCAGTTCCCAGTAACCCTCCAGCCGGAGAGTATGTTCTTCTTAGTCATGCCAACTTGACGAGCCTTGGCGTAGACCCTGATGAAGTTGACCTTATCCATTGGAGTGGAATCAGTCAATGAAGCGAACTTTTCCAACTCTCGTCGATATGCGGCCTTGGAGGCATTGAATACTCCATTGTCAAGTGGTTGGAGTCCATGAGAGCAGTGTGCTGGCAGATAGCAACAATAAACGTTGTTCAAAAAGCACGTGGCCATCCATTCATCCTTCCGTCACTCAGTAGTGATCTTGAACCGAGGTAAACGAAGAACATACCGTTGCGTGGCTCCCATGACCATCTAAAATGATCAGTCTCGCATCAGAGTCGTCGGCTGGCATTGTCTGGGGTAGATAAACTCTTTCAAGCCATTCAACGCCAATGTGGTCGTCAGTCCATCCGTTAGGCGAAGTTATGTAATACCAGTCTGCTATCTTCTTAAATTCTTCAAGAAACCACTGTTTCTGCAGTTCTTTCCCCTTGAAGATTATGCCTGGAATCAAAGCGCGGCCGTCAGCAGTGATGGCTTCGATAAATGAAGTCCAATTCCGAGTTTGTGGTCCTTTGAGAAATGCCTTCCGCTTCGGGTCCGCGCTTCCAACAACCAGGCTATCCAGGCCTAAATAAAGAGAATTAGTCGGTCGAATTTCAAACACTGGCAAGGAATATAGGTATATGCTTGCCGAAACCAGTCATAATACCTCCTTCATCAACGTTGACGGTGTTTTCGGGCTTGATCCAGCCGTACTGGCCCTCCCTGATATCAAAGTACCAATGAACCGCTTTGGGTGTGAAAGAGTCGAACCTCTTGGCTTCTTGACGTCTACCCATCTTGGTCTTTAGATCTGCGCGGCGACTGATAAACTTGATCACCCAGTTGCGTCCTAAGTCGGGATGTTCGCCCTGCTGTCTCAACAGGCCCATGACACAGGCGCGAATCTGACTGTGGGACGGAGCGTAGCCCAAGGACTCCTGCCGGAGTATCCAGGCAGCCAATCTATCCTCTTGGTTCTTGGATAAGCGTCGATGAGGGTGGATCTGCTCTTTAACGGCCCCGCGGCCGTTAAGTCTATCGACTAGAGTGCTTCGAGGCACTCCCCGTCTCTGAGCGGCTTGAGGAGGTGAAACGCCATCATCAGTAACATCCAAGATAGCCTCTGCCATGTTTTCCTCTGTATATTTCCATCGAGGTCTCGACCTAGGCATTTTCTCGTCGTTGTCGCAGATAAAGGTCAAAAAACACGGGAAAGAGCGGTGAGGAGTTTGATGATTAAACCAACAGTATTTCCATAACACAGCATGCATAGATCACATACCCCGCACAGCCTAAGAGAGCTAAAGTCGTTAACTCCAATCATTTCTATAATCAATAGAGGCATTATCTCCTAAGTAGCTATTTACTTTGGCCAATTCTGGTATAAGTGAAGTTGGTGAGCTTTGGTGAAGCTTTTTTTATTTTGCTTGCCGAAAGAGGGGTTGTGCCGAAAGAGGGGTTGTGCCGAAAGAGGGGTTGTGCCGAAAGAGGGGTTGTGCCGAAAGAGGGGTTGTGCCGAAAGAGGGGTTGTGCCGAAAGAGGGGTTGTGCCGAAAGAGGGGTTGTGCCGAAAGAGGGGTTGTGCCGAAAGAGGGGTTGTGCCGAAAGAGGGGTTGTGCCGAAAGAGGGGTTGTGCCGAAAGAGGGGTTGTGGATGGTACGTCCCATTCACGATTCGGGTATCGAGCGGTGGTTAGCAAGGTGCCGATACCCACAAATCCTCCTTACCCACAGAGTAGGGTTCCGAAGCCTTTGCAATGTTGTTGTGTCACGCAGGTATGCTGAGTGCACTTGACAAAAGGTAGTTCTTGTTGTTGTGATTGTAATTATTCTTGGTTAAGTTTTCATGCTCTCAATGAGAGGCCCTGTGGGGCCTTATATCCTTGAGTGATTCCATCTAGGACTTTGAACCTTAATCGTAGGACTTCAAACTTTAATCTTGATCCTGAAGTTAAGGGGAAACTCTCAGTTCTTCCAACATGCAATGCCCGGCTGGTGTGGTGGGCTTTGAAGTCTTTCGGATGTTTTCACGTCACATTCACGATTCGAATGTCGAGCCATGGTTGGCAAGATGCCGATGCTGTAGCTGAACAACCGTCACGTCTCGTGTTGCATTGATCTCAGAGATTGCCGACCCGGTGCACGTAGGATTTACCATTAAAACGTGTCGCCAACTCCGGGAAATTGATCAAGCACTGCTCGTCCACCTTCGACGGACATCATACAATCATCTCTTTTTACCACTCTACCCGATCCGATTACTGGCACGGAGCTTTTTGAATATCATTGCCACATCATGAGCTCGCCCACCATCCCGATCCAGAACGTTGCTTACGTCAACGGTGAGGTCATCAGAAGTGCTCGGGCCCCTGTTGCCCAGGCCATCCTCATACTTGACGGCAAAGTCGCAGCAGTTGGCACTAACGAAGATGTCAAGGCTGCTGTCCCCGATGGAGTCGAGGTGAAGAACCTCAGTGGCGCCGTGGTTGTCCCTGGACTGATTGACAACCACCCCCACCTCCTTCACTTTGCCGCTTTCAAAGCGCCACTTGTCGATATCCAAGATGTCAAGAACCACGCCGAGATCATCGCTCTTATCCGTGAGAGGGCTAATTCGACTCCCAAGGGCGAGTGGATTGTCTGCTCTCCCATCGGTGAGCAGCACTTCTTCCAGCGCCGTTCCTACAAGACGCTTGAGGAGGGAACGTTCCCTACTCGTCAAGTCCTTGACCAGGCCACGACCGACCACCCTGTGGCCATTCAGGCCTGGGCTCCCGTGGTTCCCAACATTGCTGGCTTCAACTCTAAAGCCTTGGAGAAACTAGGCCTTGATTCAAAGACCCCGAACAAGGTCTCCAACGTTTACTTCGACAAGGACGACAATGGAGAACTTACCGGAGTTGCACGTGGGCATGTGAACGCTTACTACAATCTTGACAAGTTCTGGTTGTCGTTGGCTGCACAAATGCCTCCTGTTGTCAACCCCAATTTAGTCTACGGGTCTACAGTTCAAGGCATGGCCGAATATAACGCCATGGGCATAACTGCTATCCACGAAGCACACGCCATGGAGGAGGCCCACATCGGTGTCTACAAGCATCTTCGGGCCAACCAGGATCTAACTCTGCGCGTGCAGTGCTCGCACGAGTTGGAACCAAACGCCTTGATTGGCAACGAGCCGAGAAACATGGCGGAAATCAACCGGATCCTGCAGGTTGCCCTGGGCGATGTTGACACTGACGATGATTGGCTGCGCATTAGTGGCATCACCACCTGTGCCTTTGGTCCTGCTTACTGTGGCGTCATGCTTTGGACAAAGGGATATTTGGACGCGTATGGCAATCGGACTGGAGGTATGCGCAGGACCGACATGAACAAGATTGAAGCTGCCTTTGACTTTTGTGCCCGCACTGGCCTGAAGCTTAACATCTGCTCATGCAGCCCAGAGGAGCATGACCAGTACATCGATCTTACTGGAAAAATGAAGGACAAATACAACATGGGAAATCCTGAGTGGCTGATTGAGCATGGATATCTCATGCGTCCAGATCAGCCCAAGAAGCTCAAGGATCTTGGCTACGATATTACGGTCAGCGGAGCATTCACGCATGGCAAAGGCGATATGCTTGTTGAACGATTTGGAGAGGAAAGTTTGGCCTCACTCAACATGTTCCGAGCCATGATCGATGGTGGCCTGAAGCCTGCTGGTTCTATGGACTGGGGACCAATCAACCCGTGGGAGCAGATGGCTCTCGCGGTGACACACCTAATGGCGAGCGGCAAGAACAACGCCAAACCTAACCAGGTCGTTACCCGCCAGGAGGCATTCGAGATGTGGACGACCAATGGAGCTCATGTATTGCGTTGGAAGGGTATCGGCGACCTGGATGTTGGGAGTCACGCTGATATTGCTATTATTGACCGTAATCCCATAACTTGCCATATTGACGATCTTCCGGGTACTAAGGTACACCGCACGATTTTAGGAGGAAAGGTGGTTTACAATGATGGAACTATCGGATAGGTATATCTCACTAGATTTACCTTGTGAACTCTACTCCTTGTCTCTTATCTCACTTTAGGTCACATATTGATCAAAGTTTTTAAATCCGACCTCGTGCTCTTACCCCCCTCTGAAGTAAATAGAGTATTAGAGCAGTAGCTCCTCGTTTAGCTATATATTAGAAAACTAACCTCTTCAGTTACAGCCCTGAAATAGTACCAATTCTACTGGCGGTAGAAAGTCTTGCTACCTTTATACCAAGATAAGACTCTAGTGAAGTCAGTTAAATTATCTGCTCCCATAGTCTTAATTTGTAAGGCGAGCTGCGGTGACTGTTCAATCTCCATAACTGCCATGCAGTACCACCAAGTTTCCAGTGCATACTTGGAAAGGCCAGGACACAAGGTTTCTCCTTCCTGGTGTTCCGGCACTGCAACATCCCATAATAACTTCCATCGCAAGCATGCACGTGAAAGCAACTTGGAAACCGACGAAAACAAGCAATTGTCCTCGCAAGAATAATTTCGTGACATAAGGCTTGACTATGTTAGGTCGTTGCATTTTGGTAAACGGTAAAACGAGAGAGGCATCTTTTGCTCACCACTGATGAGGAGATGCAACGTCTCGGGTGTTAAGCGTTTGAATGCATCTGAATCCGGTCCGGGCCATGAGTCCTCCAACAGCATGGTAACAGAATCTGCTAGTGGCATCGGTGGGCGGGCCGACTGGTTCTAGTGCCGCCGCTTCAACAAAAGCTTGGGGCGATCCTGCCTCAAAGACTTCCCGCCGACAAGGCATGTCGCCGGCCATTTCGCACATATACCTTTGAACTGGAGAGTTGCAGGCATATAACATGAAGTCATTGTGTATCTGGGACCAGTGCGCTATTCTGGCGAATCATCAGCCTCTAGCCTCTTGGCACAGTGGTGGATTTTGGGGGCGTATTACCGAATGGCGACTTCGTCTTTGATAAACTCCTGCCAGGTAGAGGCTGTATTTTCAATGACATCCCTCTGACGCTTCCGCTGAAAGATGCCGGCTGATCGGTTTGCGGTGTGGAGGCAGGGAAGACGTTCAATCCTCAAGCGCCGTCGAACAACCATGTCATTCCTGCTGTTTTGGATAACGATAATAGTTAACGCTGTTTGTAAGATTTCGATCACGCTTAGTGTCAATATATGATCGCTTGGTGCAAGCAGATGACTCATTTCAGGGTGGCTGTAGGTGTATTCTTCAGCAATGTCGAGGAAGTCAGAGGCTGAGATGGCATCATCAACAGGGGCCACATATAGAGACCCAAAAAGAAAGATGGCGAGCAGAAGAGGTAGAGATGTCGTCTCGCACGTGAATGTCGCAGGGTGAATAATGGGATGCTAGGGCTGCACTCGTTGAAAGTAAACCCACGCAAAGTATTGTAGGTTTCGAGCTGTGAAAGTTGATCGAGCCAGTTGGAGGTTGAAACTTGATCCAAGCGACATTTTTTGACGACTGATCGCTTGAGCAATATTGGCTAGGTGGGTTACAAGTGTCTCCATTTGGTCGTCCAGGATCTGTAACTGGGGTGGCTGGGTCTGGCCGCCAAGCTCGTCAGAGCAGTACACCATGGGTTCTGAGCAAAACGGAGTTGCCCTAGCCCCCAGACCCCCTGCGAAAAGAAGGAGCTGATCATCCGAGCCATAATTTGCCCATTGAGCGTCAGTCGCCATCGGAGCATGCAAGTTCCATATGTGACCACTAGCATCGTCGTCGATCTCTGCGTCTCTAGCAATGGCTTCCGTGGTCCCCACAGCGGAAGGTTCGGTCAGGTGCAGGAACAGGGGGACCTTGGAGAAATGGGCTGTGAGACCATCATTGATGGATCTTGGCAGAGGCTGCAAGTCGTCCATTCGCCGATAGGCACAGGGCATTCCGCCTGATTGGCAACGGGAGCAGGGCGTAGTCAAGTCACACGAGAGCTTCAGTCGGGAACACCGATCGCAGGCTCTAGGATCTTTACCACGCTTTCTAGAAGGCAAAATCAGGCTTTGGTCTGCGCTTCCGCACTTCTCGTTATGCCGACGAGCCACATCACTACGTTGCCTGTCAACAGATGCTGCTCTACAAGAATATCTAACTTGCTTACAGTCTCGAAAAGCTCTTCAGACAAGAACTGCAGGTGATCAAGCGGCTGGTACCGTCTAAAGCACGTTAACAACAGGCTCTCATTTGAGGGGCTAAAGGAGCCATGTACGAGTCGTCTCATGCAGGCGGAGGTGGCTAGTGCTTGAGTATACCCTGTCACATTTGGAGCACTTGAGCTGTCGTCTTCCGGTAGATTTAATAGCTGATTGTAGGATGCTGGTGTCCCCGGCGTGGTTGATCTTTGGGAGAATCTTTCCCGTGACAAGCTCCCGTAGGATCTTGCTGTGGGGAGTGGCTTCGGACGGAAAAATCGTTTGGCATAGGGGAGATCCGACGCTGGATTTGCCGAGATGGAGAATTTTCCTGGCATAGAAAGGGAAAACGCAATCGAAATTTACCTTGGTCGGCCTATGCGTTGTTTAAGTGTGGGCTCTCTGGCGAGGAGTGGGCTCTGCTGAAAAGTAGGTTTTTTGCCGAAAAGTAGGTTCTCCGCCGATTGGTGGGTTCTCAGCCGAAGAGTCAGTTCTTTACCGAC
Organism: Fusarium haematococcum; assembly: GCA_010015875.1. Taxonomy (NCBI): domain Eukaryota; kingdom Fungi; phylum Ascomycota; class Sordariomycetes; order Hypocreales; family Nectriaceae; genus Fusarium; species Fusarium haematococcum. The sequence continues at coordinate 9,380 of ML974266.1, forward strand.
GAGTAGGTTCTCTACTGAAGGGTAGGTCTCTTAATATAGTTAATCTCTAAGCTTATAATATTGCTGTGTTATGAAGTATATATATAATAAATTATTTTGTTTTGGTTTTTAAAATAGTTTATTTATATATTTTATAAAAATATTTAGGGAATTGATAGACACGCATGACACTTTTGATACACACGCATGACTCTTACACACGCATGACTTTTGCGCACTCCCATTGGTCAATCGGTTTTTTGTTAGTACTGGCAAAATTCTGCCAGAGCCCCGTTGTACTCCATAGCTTAGCTCTCTAATTTTTCGACTTGGCAATTAACGCGACGCAACTAAGCCCCTTATAGCTACGTCCTCAGTGTATTTTCTTCACAACTAACACTTCCATCATGACACATTCCGAATCTCCCTCAAGCTTACAACGAAGTCGAAGTCGCAGTCCTAGCCCCAGCGATCAATTACGTCCTCGAAAACGACAGCGTCAGACTCGGCAAGCTCGGTTCAGTCCACCTCTCCTTAAAAATAGGCCACAGTCAGCAAGCAGCAGCGCGACAAACATCGGCGAGTACTATGGCCTTGGTGACGAAGGCGCGCTTGAAAATCTCTTTGCCTCCTATCCACAGTCCCTCTCAACCTTTCCACGGCCCCATGGCTCCCAGGGGCTTAATGAGCCACCATGGGAGCTCCGATTCGATCTGGAGATACATCTCTCCAACGACTTCCCATCCGGACGAAGACGATCCCAGCGGGTCAGAGCACCTATACCTGGTCCTGAAACCGACCCTTTGCCCTCATACTCTCCACCACAATCAGCCCAGAGGCCACCAACTGCAACAAGAGCCGAGTTTGAGTCCGCCTTGAAGCTGGTTCGCGAGGTTGTTGGGGAAGGCCAGAGATTAACCCTCGAGCTTGTCCAATCGTACGAACGAGTACGTCAATGGCGTGAGAGATGGGGTTGGTCACCACTTAGCTCAGATGCCTACGAATCTCCTCCGCCATACTCGCCGCCACGCAGGCCAGCTACCGAATCTCCTCAAGCATTATCCCCTCAAGAAGCCAGATCTTCACCCGACCAACAGTCCTCATCACCTACCCCAGACCCAATCCCGAATCCACCAGTCCCGGGCGACCCATTCCCATCAATTGAAACGCTCGTCGAGTCGGTAAATACCTTCGCAAGAGGTCATGGTTTTGGCATTTCAAAGTATAATGGGTACTCATATAAGGGAAGGAAAATCCGGTATTCTCTTCGATGCGATCGATATGGCCATCCACAGCCAAGCCAAGGTACAGGCATTCGCCAGAGGAAGTCCCGGAAATGTGGTTGCAAGTGGATGGTGATTGCTGAAGCTATCGAAGAGGGCAAGTGGTTTTTACGACACCATCCAAATCCGGAACACCACCAGCACAACCATGGACCGAGCATCAAAGCATCCGCTCACCCGTCCCACCGAAGACTCACTACGCCTGTAAGAGCGACCATCGAGTCAACAAGCCGCCGGGTTGGTATACGGGCTAGAGATGTACGGGCTGTGGTCGAGGAGCAGCATCCTGGGTCAAACTTCACGCAGAGGGATATTTACAATGCCCGGGCTCTTGTCAACCGAGACAAATTGAACGGCCATTCGCCTACTGCGGCGCTGATCAAGCTCTTTGACGAGAAGAATATTCCCTATCTCGCGAAGTGGGCAGACGACCAGCCCAACCGGCTGGTTGGCATTGTTTGGACTTTCCCTTACTGCCTCCAAATGTGGAAGCGGTTCCCGGAGTCCATCAGCTTTGACAACACTTACAACACCAACCGTTTCAAGCTCCCACTATTCCAGGCCACAGGACAAACTTGCCTCGGCTCTATCTTCAATGCCGCCTTTGGCCTGATTGATAACGAGAGACGAGAGGGTTTCCAGTTTCTTACAGAGAGTACGAAGCAGTTAATTGACAAGCACTCAATCCGGCAACCCGACGTTATTATTACCGACTTCGACAATGCAATGAAGGCCGCCTTGAACGACCAATTTCCCGACGTCCAACAGCAGCTCTGCATTCACCACATCAACTCCAACGTCCTACTCAAGGCGAAGCAGAAGTGGCTCAAACGCCGCCGCCGCAGCAGCAGCAGCAGCAGCAGTTCATCTGGTAGTACTGACGAGGAAGACGACTTTACCCCGCAGGGGCAGGCTAAGCTGAACTCCACTGACCAACAACTCCTCCACGTCCCCTCAACCAATACTATCCGCCACAGCTACCAAGGAGTCTTGTTTATGTGGAAGGCTGTTCTATTTGCTGAGACCGAAGATGCTCATGAAAAGGCGTGGAAGGATCTCTGCAAAGAGTTTGACGACCAGCGCCCTATTCTACGGTATCTCTATGGGACTTATATGCCCGTAAGGGCGCAGTGGGCACGCTGCTTCATCCGCAGGTACCGTAACTTTGGCATCCGCGTCACTTCCGGCACAGAAGCAAGCAACAATAACATCAAGAGCTACCTTTTGAACGGCATGAGCCACCTTTATCGGCTTATTGAGGCTATTCAGGACATGATGAAGGACCAAGAACGGGACTTCCAGGATGCCTGCGCAGCTGATGAGGTTCTCACTGCCCGCGAGTACATGGGCTCCAGCTCGGAGTATCTGGGTGAACTCCGAACGGCAATCTCATCCAAGGGCCTAGGATTAATCAACAAGCAATACCGTCTAGCTCGTAAGGCGATGCCGACTGGGAAGAACCCGTTCCCGGAGCCTCTTGGGAACTGCAGTGACGACTGTTCGGTCTCAATGGAGCTGGGGATCCCCTGCTACCACAAGGTTTACTCGAAGCTCGGTTCTGCCACGCCATTCACGAAATGGGAGGTCCATCCTCGCTGGCGACTACGGGAACCATCCTCACAGGACCCATATCGACGGATTCTTGACCCCAAGATTGCCACAGCTCTCCGTGGCAGGCCCAAGAACACAGCGCAGGCTGTTCCAGGAAGGCTTGCTATTACAGCGGGGAGCCAGTCCACGAGTCAACTCGCCGGTTACCCAGCCAACCAGCCCACAGGACGTAAGCGAGGACGACCAGCAGGCAGTCGAAACAAGTCGACTTTGGCTAGGCTGGAGCTTGTCTCGAGCCAGCCGGCCAGCAGCCAGGTCAGTACTTCGACCCAGCGCCAGACACGCAGCCAGTCAGCTGTCCTTGGAGCCGGGAGGACAACGGGAGTTCGTGCCAGTGGACGGAGGACGCAACCTAGCATTCGGAGGCGAAGGTGTCAATGGGAGCTATATGATAGTGACGAGGATATTCTCCCTTCTATAGTAGTGAGAAAGTAGAGATGGCAATAGTATTGACTTCAGTTTGCCTTACTTGAACAATCTGTCTCAAACGCATCGCAAACACAGCGAGGCCCGTAGCTTGAGGGTAGAGCCCCCGTCTAACTAACGGGTAGATCCGGGGTCAAATCCTGGTAAGGTCACCATTTTTTTGGGGGGCTATTGTCATGATACTGCGTGGATGTTTACGCCCAGAGCGACGAAAGTGGTCGTGTTAGCAGAGCTGTCTACACCGCCTTTGGGGAGATGTACTTGTGGACCCATAAAGTTTTGACCCAATGGGAGTGCGCAAAAGTCATGCGTGTGTAAGAGTCATGCGTGTGTATCAAAAGTGTCATGCGTGTCTATCAATTCCCTTTTTTAAAGGTGAAGATTTTGATCCGCATGCTTGTCTGATCCGCATGCTTATCGATGGTGCCCGCAATTACGTCGTAATTCGCTTAGACCACGTGACGGCTTATCGCCCGCCAAACGTGGCCCGTGAAATCGTGTGCGCGACGCCTGATAAGGGCGTTTGATAAGTCCCCCGCAACTTATCTAGCTCCGGACGGAAAAACGACACCACATAGAAAGGCCTCGATCGACCAAGATGGCCGCAGACGACTCGTACACGGCCGCAGACGAGCGCGCCCGCGCCGCCCGGAGGGCGGGCCTCCAGGCGAAGAAGGACGAACAGCCGGCGAACACGGCGCGGAGTTACGCTGCGAAGCAGCGGGAGTGGAAGGCGCGTCCTCCCCGGCCGCCCCCCCTCTCTTCCCCCTTTCCCTTCCCTCTTTTTACGCAGGAGCCCCATGGACGGCTAACAGACGAAAACCTATAGGCCTGGTGCCGTACGCCCCGGGCTGCGGCAGACGGCTCACTCTATAGCTGGCCCGACGGCGAGCTCGTAACGCCGGACAAGCTAGCGGCGTGGCTCAAAGAGGATATCCTCTTACGACGCGTAGCGCCGCCGCAGAAGAAGCCACGGGCACGGGGTAGGGGTAAGGGTAAGGGTAAGGGCAAAGGCAAGGCGGTACAGTTACGGCAGCAGCTTGAACAGGAGCAGCTCGAGGCCGCGGCCCTGGCAGAGGCCGAAAGCCTAGCCGAAGCCCTAGAGGTCCCCCTGGTCGAGGCCGCCGAGCTGCTCGCGGACGACCGCGACGGCTACGTGCCACCCACGGCCCTTGCGCCGGCTGCAGCAGACCTTGCCGAAGGATCTCTGCTTACGAAGGGCACTATCGACGCCTATATCGCGGCCGTTATCGAGCTCTGGCGGCTCCAGGTAGCCCACGGTAACGCGAACACGGACAGGCTTTCTAACCATACGCGTATGGTTTAGTTAAACCATATATTGCCCATATATTGCCCATACACCTATACCATACGGCCTAAGGCGTATGACCATATATGGCCATACGCGGGATGAAGTTGCTCCGAGGTAAAAAAAAATGGTCACGTAAGGACACTTGACCACCCTCCTAGTCCTGAAAGGCCTCTCTTCCCGATAGATCCATTAGGTAGAGAGGATACTTGAATGGCAAGTCAGTTGCTTAAGCTAGGTCTGGGCAACTTGGACTGCTGTTCAATGTCTCCGTCGCTCTGACCCTGGGCAACTATCAAGGTCGCTCAGAGTCACATTGCCAGACTTCATGTCAAGATCCAGTCGCTCACTTATAGCAAACAGGCAGTACGACCCTGCCTAGTATGCAACAGCTGCTGCCTTGCAGGCAGCAGCAGTATTCCAGAGCATATAGTCTCATGCAATTCCGCCCCTTTAGATAGAAATCAAGAGCCATTCGTTACCCGATTCACTGAGGGACCTTCTGCCCTGCCATTTGCCAGCTACCCATCTCAATCCACGCCGTTATCCCGTTGATTGCTTGCGATGGACTCCTTCCTCATCAGCACGCCTAGTGACCGCGAGCCCTCCATAGCCGCAACAGTCGAGACCGCTTCTGAAGTACCTGATGGGCGGAGCTTACCCTCCGTTGAATCTTCCGCCTCAACAACTCCAAAGCGCAAACGTATCACTACGGCGGATGCCACGTGGCAACACACTCGAAAACCTCAAGGATCCGAGCCCGAGCGCGCTGGGCCAAAACAAGACTTAGTATTCTACTGCAAATACTGCAGCAACCCACCATACTCCACATACGTGTCTACCACATTCCGCAACCACCTACTTAAGATACACTCAGTTGAAGCCGCTGGCTCAGAGCCAAATTCAACCAAGAAAGCGCGGACCAGCCTCATTAAAGAGGCTTTCAACAAAGCTGGCGAGATTGAGGTTGCTAAGCTTCAAGAAAGAGAGGAGCAAGTGCTTCGGAACGCACTTAATCCAAAGGCTGCAATGGAAGCCTTAGTCCAGCTGGTTACTGTCCGCAGTCTTCCATACAATTGCAACACATGGCCAGAGTTGCACGCTCTGCTTATGGCAGCAAACTATACGGCAGAAGAGCTTATCAATACCTCCCACGGCCATGTCCAAAAACTCTGCTCAAACTCATACGCGATCCACAAAGATATTCTTCGAAAAAAGCTGCAATCATCACCTGCCAAGCTTCACCTCTCCGCTGACGTATGGAGCGCACCAAACCATAAAGCCTTCCTTGGAATATGTGTGCAATTTATGCAGGAAGGCACGAAAAATCCCTGCCAAGCACTGCTGGCCTTACCTGAACTTCCTGGCATAGACGGCCCTGGAAGCCACAGCGGAGCTGAGCAATGGAAGCCACAGCGGAGCTGAGCAATGGAAGC
>WXYL01000497.1:0-15716 GCA_010015875.1 Fusarium haematococcum
AGATTAAGAATTTATAGCTTATTTTATAAGTTTTATATTATAATATTTATATTTTTATATCTATAAATTAATAGCTATTTTAAGCTAATAAATATATTATCTTTATATTAGGCGCCTTTTAATAAAATAAATTACTTAGCTTTATTAAATATATAAATAATAATCCTAGAGTCTAAGATTAATAAGTTATATAATAAGTATTTATTATTTAATACTAAGAAGGTAATTACTTCCTTTAAGATATAATATCCTAAGCTAGATAATTAATTTAATTTCTTTAATAAGTCCTTACTTTTATTTTATAACCTCTTATAGAGTTCTTAAACTTTTTTATCTTACTTAAGATATTACTCCTATAGGTCTAGTTATCTCTAAGATAATTAATACTTCTTTAGGGTATTCTCTAGGAATACTACTTAGTATAAAAAAGAGTTTAAGCACTTATATTATTTTTTATATAATATATATTACTTTAGTATTTCTAGAGATTAATAGGGGTACTTTATAAAGCCTTTTTTTAATTCTTATATAAATAAGTAGCTTTACTTTAAGTCTTAAAAAAGTAAGACTTAAAAAGCTAATTTAAAGCTCTTTTTTATTACTTAATTAATTATAGGCTTATTACTTTTTTTTTTTTATCTTAAATCTCTTATTAGAATTATATAGAGAAAGTTAATAATAAATAGGTTTTATTTTTAATCTTTTCCTTATTTTAATTTTACTTAATCTAAAAAAAGATCTTAAAGTAATATTTTAGAGCTTTTTTTAAGTTATTAAACTAAGTATTAAGGTATTATATTTTAGCTATTTATCTAAGCTTTATAATTTATATTAACTTTTCTTAGTTAATAATCTATTTTTCTTAATTTATTTTATTATTTAAGGTTATCTTTAATACCTTAAAATACTTTTTTTAAGCTTATTTCTTTTATAGGCTATTATTAATACTATAAGCTACTTTTAAGTTAAGAAAAAAGCCTATAATATTATTATACTTAATTAACTTATTTATAACTAATAAATATATCTTAATATAATATAAATTAATTTTTTTAATTATTTAATTAAATATATTATAGATATTATTTACTTATTTATTATATTAATTAAGGTTATTTTAATAAATTATTAGCTTTACCTTATATACCTTTTAGTCCTCTAAAACTAATTTAATAAATAAGGTTATAGTATATTTACTTTAAATAAGTCTTATACTATATGCCTTAGCCTTAGGGCCTTCTCTTATTAAGTAATTACTTATTTTAGGTCTCCTTAGTTCCTTTTTATAAAAAGTATTAAATTAGCTTAGGTTATTAAGTTAACTAAGTTTATATATTTATTTTATAGTTATTTTTATAATATAAGATTATTTAAAAAAATCCTAGTTATTTAGATTATTTAAGAGGTAAGACTTTATATTCGCGATAAAAGATATATTATTACGGCAGAGATATTAATATTAAGGTTAATTTTATAGATTTAATATTTATTTTAATAGTTATAGCTACCTTAAAGAAATATAGCTTTAAGACTCTTAATTATTAAACCTATATTTAGTAAATTACTTAATTAAACCTAACTATATAATTCTTACCCCTCTCTTAGGCTAATGCCTTATGCTATTCCTATTTAAAGGGTACTATATTATATAACCTTGCCTTAACTAATTCCGCAGTTTATTTTACTAAGACGCAATGTAGAACCCTCTATATATACTTATATATGCATAATAGCTTTAGTTTAATAGTTAATATACTTAGCCTAAATAGCCTTTAAAGAAGGCTATACTTTTGCCGCTAAGTAAGTATTATTAGTGCTAGTACCTAAGGCTATAATATTTATTATTATCTCTTTGTATAATAGTATTAAGTCTTAAAATTTAACTTCTTAAGTAAAATAAATATTATTTCTTTATTTAATAGTTATTAAAAATATAATAGCTACTTAGTGATTTTAAAAAGTTCTAATTTATATTATATCTATAGCTTATAGTAAGAGGTTAAATAACTAATTACTTCTTAGTTATATATATTTATATAAATATAGCAATAAATACTAACTTATTATTAAATCCTAAAATAAAGAAGATAAGTATATATAAGAAGTGCCCTTTAAAAATAAATATAAATACTAACTCTATAGCATATATCCTAGTATAATATATATCTGCCTTACTTTAAAGGTAATATAAGATATAAAGCCTTAAATTATAAGGGTATAGCTACCCGAGAAGTAATAACATCTTATTTATTATTTCCTCGCCTAATATGCTAGCTACTAAGTTAAAAATCCCTTTATTTCTATCTAGGTTTTACTTAACTTAATAATAATATCTAAGCTAGTTATTTCTTAAGAGCTCTTAATATAAGATATAAGAAAGCTTTCCTAGATATATTAAGCTATATATTTTTTATAAGAAACTAAAAGATAATTTCTATTTATTATTTTAATTATTATAATTAAGCCTACCCTTTATTACTAAATATTTTAGCTATTAAAGTAATTCTAGTTTATAATCCCTTACTTTAAGTAATTAATTATAATAAATTTACTCTAAGAGGCTTAAGGCTAGTAATTATAAGTATTATAACTATATATTTATATAATATACCGCTAATAATATTAATATCTATTCCTTTTAGTAAATAACTATTTAAAAAATATTTCTAATTTATTTCCTTATCTTCCTAGCCTTAAATAATCCTATGTTGCTTTCTCTTTAGATTATTAGGATATCCTGAGTCCTTTCTCTTTCTATGATCTGGCTGTCTAAAGACTGCTTTGAGGCCTTGTAGTTGTATGAGCCTGTCTATTGAAAATAGTGACCCGCTGATATTCCATGGTTTTGAAGAGTTTTGCTTTAGAGTTATGGTAAATCTACTATTAGTCTTTAATTCTACTAATTTTCGGAAATTTCCGTTAGTATTAAAACTACTATCGTCCGCAATAAGAACTTCTAGCCAGCCATTGATATAAAAATGAGCTGAGTATCTAGATAGGCGATTAAAGAGGAGTGAGAAAGCTGGGTCTTGGCGCTGTATAGAATATAAGATATGACCCGTACCTAAATACTTTTTATTAACTCGACGCGGAAGAGAGTCTAGCTCGAAATAGAAGAGGGAAGCTATAAAATAACACGCTACTCTATTAATCTTCTGTGAAAGGGAATTATCTTCTTTAGCTTTGCACCTTAATTCGGGGATACTATGAATATTATCTAATCTTGGTTTATCCCTATTGAATTAAATATTAAGACGGTAATATCTAGGGTATGCTTAGAAGGCTTGTCTTAACTTTGTGTCCCTTATTTTTTCTAAGAATAGACGATATAATCTAGGTAAAGCTCTATTTATCTAGACATTGCGTGAATTGGTGATAGGGGAGTTATCGTGTGGTTTTGGCTCACTAGTGCCCAACGATACGATAAAGTCTGGCTCCTTAAGGAGTAGGAAGGCCGTCGTTGTTGCCGTAAGTGTAGATATAAGAGGGTTATTCTCGAGTGGGCCGGCATCTTGAAATATATCGACGCTATTGATATATTAGGGTGGGAAAATTCTAGAGCTTATATAAGATATAATATCTAGAGAGAGGCGTTAACTTATATACCTAGGGGTAATAGATATAGCTCGGGCATTAAATCTTATTAGCTATATCGCGATGTTTTTAGCCAAAAGATATTCTTATATTTCCCATAACCGCGGTTATCTATTTCTTTCCTTTGGCCTTGTAACCTGATCTGGCGCTGGTTTAGTTTTGTGTTCTTAAGGTATACTGCTATGGCGGCTTTGCTTACTTTTACTATGGTAATTAGAGAAAATTCGGCATTTTGGCTTCTTATTGATTGTTGCTATAGGTAGCCCGATAAGTGTCCTAGTGATAGTCGCGTTTGAGATGCCTAGTATGCTCCTATTTGAACTAAAAACTCGCTTTAAAGCGTTCTCTATATTTCTTAATAAGTATAGTCTATTAGTGAAATATGAAATAGTTAGATTTATAAGATAAAAGAATAAAGGGAGTGGGGGTAAATTGTTAATTAATAACGGCAATAAGCCTATTAGAAATTTGGGTAGGAACGGCGCGTTAGTATATTTCCGCCGCTAAAAGATATGCTTAGCTAATGCTTTAAACTTATTGCTTAAGTCCTTGATAAAAGAGCTATTAATAAATATATCTATAATTATTAATCCCCCTAAGACTATTAGTAAGCTTAATAATTTATAGACTTAAGGTATACTTAAACTAATACTAAAAGCTACCTTAATAAATTACTAAAGGGGTATTAGAAGTATTATCTAGTCCTTGATTTATTTTATAATTTAAAGGGGCATTATATCTCTAATATTACCTCTATTAATATAAAGGATCCCTATGCTAATAGTAGGCGGGTATATTTAGATATATATATCTTTAGGTATAGCCACTTAATAGAGAAAGTATTATTAAATAACAAATATATAAGGATTATCCTTAGATTCCTTACTAAATATATAGATATAGTTACTATATATTATATGCCTATATAGTAGGTTATATAAGGGTATGTATTATAAGTAAGCTAAATAAATATTAATGCTATGAATATTAAGTTAATAGCATTTATAGTAATTAAGGGTTTTAATATAAATTTTTATAGCTAGCTTTAACCCTTAAATTAATTTATAGGCATAGTATTTAAATTCTCTTTTTATAATATTTATGAAATTACTTTAGAGTATAATATTATTTGGCCCTTTAAAGGATAGGGCTCTATACTTGCTTGTATTTATAAGATTATCCTTATAAAGAAGATTAAATACCTCTTTAGGAGTGAAATCTATAAATAATTTAGATAAAATTAAAATAAATCCTAGAATTAAACTTATAGTAAGCGCCTAGTAGGTAATTATTAAGAAAGAAGCTAGAAGTAATTATAGGGGCTATAAATAAGGTTAGTTCTATAGGTAATTTAATATATACTAAAAAAGTAGATAGATAATCTAGTAGGTTTATTGCCTAAGGGTTATATACTTAATAAGATTTAATAATATTAAATGGTTTGCTAAGAGTATTAGAGAAATGCTTATAGGTGCTTTTAAGGAGAGTAGTAAGGTGAGTTGCTGAAAAGAGTATATGCGTATCTTATCTTTGCTTCTGGATATAATCCGAGCTAGCTATAAGTCGCTCTCTAAGGGATTAATAGCGTCTTTTAATAGATATAGAGCTATTTAGAAGTAATATAATTACCTTAATCGCTGAGATATAATTAAGTATATTCCTCTTTGTTTATTTCTTTATTAAAGTAAGCAAGGCGGCTTAGGCCTTTCTCTCGCTCTTAGCTCTAATTAGAATTTTTTTAGTTATAATGATTACCCTAGGGCGCGTGCTCGGAGATATTGTCGAGTAATAATTATATTCTAGCCACATAGCTAAGTAGCGTGTAATACGCTTAAACCCTCCTAGATTATCGCAGAAGAAGTAATAAATATTGATAAACGGGGATAAAAGCTGGGCGTAGATGCTGCCTACTGGCCCGCTGAAGCTAAACTCTTCTCTTGGCCTCCTAATCGCTCGCCGAGTGATGCCGTTACCCTTTTTAGCTAGATGTTTACTATTCGGCTTCTTAGATAGGTCGCTATGAACGATGACCAGAGGCTATTCACTGAAGACACTTAAAGGGTCTATATGAAGGTGCACTTCGGATGGATTCTGGTTGAGGCTGAAGTGACGAGGTCTTCTGACGCCAAAGAGCTCACGCAGAGTAATCGATTTAGCTGCATTCCCGATCAACATAAGTAGGCTCGGCTGTTGGACATTGGGATTGGGTATGCAGTCTATGATGGCCTGTACCCGACCTGATACCAGGAGGTCGGTGTCACTTGCCCGGGAGCAGAGGCTCAGCCATATAGAACGGTGGTGTCGCGCCATGGCAGCGAGTGATGAGTTGAGACAGATAATAATTGTATGTAATTTTTAGCTTAAAGTCTGTAATTATATATTAAGAATAAAAAGGTATCAAAAATTGGCACATGTCCGGGTGATACCACAAAGAGGGCCCTATGAGCACTATACAGGACCAGGTTCTGGGCCGCTCCGTAAGGTACTTGAACTAGGACCCAAACCCCAACTCATAAATATTAAATATTTAATAAAACTCGATTGTTATTGATTTTTATGCTGAATTTATACATAAAAGGTTCCAACGCAATGGCACGAGTGAATTCTCAAAGCAGTCCGACGCCCCCGTCTCCAGTTTAACAGAGTCTGAAATGCTCCCTTTGCCATCGTCGCCGGTCATCTAGAATACTAGATGCGGGACCAGATGATATTCTGGATCGCTTTATCTGTTCACGGACTGAATGCTTCAAACTGAAGGGGCTTTTGGCAAGTTTTTCTTCCCCGAACCCAGTCATCCAGATCATCAACTATAACAACAAGGACTGGGGTGAATCAACAAACTTGGGTGGAAATCCGACTATGACCAATTGTAAAAACACGCCAGCCGTTGATGAAGACCCTTATCGGCCAGCTGAGGCAGCTTCCAACTCTCCTCAGCTGCCTGAGCTTCCGGAGGAGAGCTCCACCGTGGGTCGAGTAGAATTCGGCGAGACAGAGAGCCCACCATTTGTTAATTATGCTACAAAGCCGAAGATAGGCGGATAGGATATCAAAGCTATATACGATGTGTAACGACAATATAGTGAAGTTCATTTATACTATTCTTATGATAGACCATGAAGGGCTGCGGTCTCGACCTAACGTCTTGATACAGCAGATACATAGAGTCATCCACTTTAATTGGGAAAAATATAAGCTGGAATTTGAAGGAGGGCAATAGGAATAGATTCGTTAGATAGATAGATACTCAATTTAGAGAAACTAGGAGTAGGTTAATTTAGATAAGTCCTTTATTTAATGGGTCTTAACTAAAATAAAATATTTATAATTGAGTCGAAAAAGCTAATCTAAGTCTCCACCCCTTGATTTCCTGCTTTGTCTTCGAGCTAGGCAGAGATCTATTTAGCTAGATAATTACCTGATAATGGTCTATCTTTGCCCTTACTATAAAAGTCCTGAGATGACTATCTGCTATAAAACTAGCGATATAATTGTCTAGGCCCTCTTATCTCTAGCCCTATTTGTAACTAAATCTAAAGCTATGGGGGTTAGGAATGAGCTTGAAGACGGGGTTAAGTTTTTAGTACCTAATGTGGGTTTAGTCGAACTGGTAGTGCCTGCGCTAAATATATATAAGGCAGGGGTTATGTAGGTAGTACTTTAATCTTGCCTTGATGTAGAAGTAGAAGGAAGCTAAGCTGAAGGGTCCTCTTATATTAATGACGAGGATGTGGGGCCTACTTTTATAAGGCTTATGGTTCTAGAGCCTGAAAGGTGTCTAATCTGGAGATTAATTTTGACTTGAAGTGGAAAGGCTGACTCTAGGCTTAGGCCACTGGATAGGGTGATTATAGGCTGTATGGTTATATCGCTAAGTGCCGCCTTATGTTATCCTTTAGTAGAGTATTGGGAGCTATAGCACTTTAAACTTTAAACTAAACTAAAAATAAGCGTAATTACCTTAATAGCTTTTATTTTTAAAACTATGATAGGGATAGATATTAGAAATTTTATATATTAACTTAACGTGCTGTTGGCCTTTTAAATCGATGCTGGGCCTACTTGAGAGAGGGAGTCCTAAAAATAGTCCTTTAAAAATAGCGGAAGGCAAAAAGATAGTACCTATATGTTAATAGGTCCTTATATATTATATGTTTTAATACAATTCGATCGAGGTTTAGTAAGAAAGCCTCTGAGTAGCGATTTCACGCTAATACACCCTCCATAACCATAGAAGAGTTTTTAATCAGTTCCTTGATCCACTAAGTAGAGGAGTTCGAGAGAATGAACTAACTAGATACTATTGAAAGGCTCACTAAGGAAAACTCCCTTCTTGATAGCCTGGTTGTGGCCTACCAACAGCGTTGGCTTCGCATAATGGATCTACTAGAATAAGCCTAGAGAGCGCTAATAGCCCTCTAAAAGGCCTTTGAGCTGTGCATCGGTGAGGAGATCGCAGCGGAAAGGGACTAGTTGGCATTTTGGGGAATTGAAAGGGATAGCACTGGGTTTTATCGACGCAATGAGGGAGGCTGGGTGTAGTCTCCTAAACTTAGTAACCATGTCTATGTTAGGCGGCCTGCCCGCTTGTTTGTCAGCAATTCACAGGTTATATATGGATTTGTTTAGATGTGGTAAGAGACCGCAATTGACTAGTTAGGCGCTGAAGATAGGCATGATCCATTCTTATTCTCATATTTAGAAACTAGAGGGCCCGAAGGGCGGCTATGCTAGGTTCCCCCCACACTACTTATCTCCGCCTTGGTCTCTAAGTTCATGGCTGTGAAACAGTCAGACAGAGACGCAATAGCCCCATTCGCTTCTTTTAAGAAGGCCCTTCTAGTGGCTTTGCATTCTTAAAGTTTTGTAAGCTCATCGATCAGGACTATATTTTTTTCTTCTGTTAATAGGCGTTGTAACTATAATGGCTTGCTAACTTTTCCGCATCGCTTCCTCCAGTTGCGCATTCCATAGTTGTCGGGCTTTCGGCCTCGAAGCATTATTATGTTGTATCCCTACCCTCCGTCCCACATGCGAACAAGGTGAGTTCTATATCTTATATGCTAATCAATGCCCTAACAAAACCGGTTCTGTTGGGAGCTGGGTCTAAATCGAGGCTATGCAGGAGGTCTAAAACTAGGCCTCACCGGACCATTCCTAAGGATCAAAGACGTATTCTATTATTATAATATGAAAATTGGTATACTTAATGCTAGTGGTATTGTTAACGTGGAACTTGAAAATTATCCTAGCTTAGGGCCATAAAATGTCTTATAACTGGGGTTAAACTGGTAGCTAAGATTTTTTAAATTCTCTCCTCATAGATTTCCAACTCTGCGCTGATAATACGCAGGGTTCTTCTTTCGACCCAGTTCCTTAAGGTCTCTTTGATTCTAGCGACAACCATGACCATCTCATCGATCCAGTCCTTGCAGAATGGCCATGGGCCGGGGATCTAAATCCACCTTCTGGCCAAGCTGGGCAGAGTAGTACTAAAGTTGCCGCTTCAGCGGTAGATCATAATGATAAGGGCATTAGCTTAGAGCTCGTATAAAATGCTCGCGATCTCGAAACTCGGCTCGAGAGCAGGATTGCGTAGTTTGAGGAGAAGATAAATGCTCTGCAGAATAGGTGAGATTAAATTCTAGAGAATGATGTAGGAAGAAACTTAGATGAGTCAAATAGGCTAGAGGAGAAAGCCACAAGCCTCTGCGATGAGATCGACGCGCATGCACAGAAGCTGCGCGATTGGGCTACTGAAGTGGAGGCACTTATAGGCCAAGTGATGGAATTGCGAGACGCGGATTAAGCTATGAGCTAATAATGGCGTTTTTTTAGCCTTAGTCTTGTAAATTCACTACTACTCTTGGGTTACCTGTCTCTTAGCGTCTTATGTCTCCTGTTGCTTTTCTATATCTTAAAAGTGAGGCAGAGCAATAAGACCCAGGTGAATTACCAAGAAAATAATAGTCACGCAGCACTTATTCCTGGTCAAGATAAATTGTATTTGCTATATACCTAAAAGATCTAGTGGTAAGAACAGCTTAAATCATTTCCAACTATTTTAGTATGAACTATAGCTGAACAAGGGCACGGAAACTAATGTTTAGAAAAGACAACTATACGCCGTACAAGATAGTAACGGCACCTTTTCAACGAGTCCTCTTCTCGATACTACATCGCTGCAGGCACCCGTCAACGCTAAGAGCAATGCTAGTCGGAATTGCTTCACGCATAGCATTAATATCCTTACCCGCTACGGCCTGTCCAAGGGTAGCCGCCACCATATCGTCTTCAAAAGCGAAAGTTTGGTTAAGGACCTGACTAGTACTAAAATCCTCGCTGGCAAAAGACGTAACAAAGATAGCATTAGTATAGTTAGGATTGAACTGTGAATGGATAGAGCCTTGATAAAACGGTGTTATCTCGAACGGACCGACCTCGTTCTTGATAACCCTGCGGTTTCTATCACCGTCTAGCACCCCATTTTCTGGAACCATTTTAGTGATGAGGCGCCCTTTAACTACCAGTTGTAGCTCCGCTGACCGGGGATGGACATGAAATGTGTTTAGGCCGCATGCTATTTCTATGATTAGGGATAAAATTGATAAAATATCGAGAGTGTCTTACGTCCTATACGGCTAATAGCCATCCTAGCTCCGGTACTAATCAGAGCGGGAAATGTCTTACGGTTTGCCGCAGCTAGATTGCCGTTATCGCCGCTGCCGCCGGCCTTATCTAGGGCCTTATTAAAGTCAAAGACGAACTGTACGTTATTAGGCAAAAGATTAATACGATTAGTAGCGCTATGGAGATATATTAGTAGTGGCGGTAGATTATAATAAGGGTTAGCTCATATATTAGCTAGCATGAGTTGCTATGATAAACTTAGGCCTCTGGTGGTAGAGATACTAGAAGTAGTTGATGTTGCTAAAGGGCCACTAAAGGTGGTTAATAAAGTAGGAATTTGTGCCGCTATAGGGCGCCCGTCGGAAAAAAGCTTAGAAGTGGTATATAAACTTACTATTGACTTGGTTCCCCTAGAACCTAGGGCGGCTATAATAGTAAAACTACCTGCTATAGCTATAATAGCTACTAGGGATGCTAAATATATTCTAGCTATATTTTTGGCCTAAGAAAGTAGAAGGGAGTTTATTAAAGAAAATAAAATGTAAGGAAAAGATAAAATTAGTCTTTAGATGTGATATAAGAGTATATAGGTAATGCTTTATATAGATAGATACCTTGCTTATATATCTAAGAAGATCTTATATAGCCTTAAGCCTTTATATACTAATTTTAGGATATAGTTACGCCGTCGCTTATTCCTTTATTTCCTCTTCTTAGGATATTATTATGAGGTTATCTAAAGCCAGGGCCTTATCCCGAATTTAGGACCAGTGCCTAGAAAGTAGCCTAAGAAATATTAACTAAAGTAATAATAAGACTAAGGAGGTTTTTGCTTTTATTTATTTATATTATTAACCTTATTATAAGCATTTTTAATACCTACCGTTATTATAAATATACTTAAATATAGGCGAATGCATATTAAGCTATAGAGCTACAATAGGCCTCTAGAGCTTACCCTTATTAATATAGAAATTACTTAATATTAAGGGTCTTTTATTACTATTAAAGTAACTTAAGAAAGGCTATAAGCCTCTAAGAACTTACTAACCCTTAATTTCCCTAAGATTATTAAGTAAAGGATATATAAAAATAGCTATCTTTAATATAAGTTAGCGTATTAATAGAAAAAGAATAAAGTAAGTATATACCTACTAGAAGAAATAAAAAATATAATAGCTTATCTTTAATAAGCCCTTATTAACTTCTAAAAATTAAATAAGGACTCTAAGGAGCATAATAAGGAATCCTCGATAGAAACCCTAATAATATATGCTAGTTAGAAATCTTAGCTCTTTTGCATACTATCTATCTAAATTACTAAGCATTTTATTATAATAATATTATTATTAAGCCTTATTCTACCTTTATATCTATAGTAATATTATAGTATCTTTGCCTCTAAGTATATAAATCTATTAGACGCGCTTAATTCTTTAACTAGGGAATGCATAACCCTTTATTCTAAGGTTCTTATAGTTCTATCTAAGCTCCTTCCTCGTGAATTTATTAACCTATATGCCTATTAGCTAAGGATTTTTAAATTAAATTCGCTTATAGAAGTTTATGCTCCTCTTACTATTAAATTAGGCGTATCTTTTATCTTCGCTAGGTCCCTTTCTATAATAGTTTCCGGCTCTATTAGTAAGCTTAATCCCAAAGGCTAGATCTTCTTTAGTATATAATAAGAAGGGAAAATACTATCGAAATAGTAATAGTTCTAAAAATTATAGTGGGAATTACCCATGCTATATTGCTTGCTTGTTTAGAAGACCTAGAAGTAGTAGGTAAAATAGGAGTATATGCTAGTTCTAGATGGCCTACCTAAGGCGCCATAGTTTAGGGAAAGAGGAAAGATAATAAGGGTCTTAGGTCTTAGGGAGCGCTACTCTCTATTCTTATCGGCCTAGAAGCTTACCATACCGGTACTAAGGCGCGATATGCCTCTATGTTAATGCATCACGCCACTAAAGGCCCCAGATTTGGGTTGCTGAATATCACTAATAGCCCACTAACGGTCCCACCGCTCCACTAGACAAGGTCCTATATTCTGTCTCCTAATCTAGTCAGTGTTGACTAGAGGGTCCCACTTGTAGGACATAGTCTGGCCGAGCAAGCATGACATCTCTCCTTCTGGTCTTACAGTGGCGGCCACCTCCAGAGGCCGCCCAGCTTTCTACGTAAAGTCTTTGAGCACGGACCCTGCCATGGCTGATGTGGCTATTCACAGTGCACCATGCGTTATCAGAACGGTGATAGTCTACGGAGTACCCCACCTGCTCAAAATAACTGTCGTTGTCATGTGCTATCATTCAGCACGGCCGCTTATAGCCGTGGAAAGCACTGATATCTATTAACTTATATCCTATACAACGCGCCCGGAATAAGCCCTAACTTCTAACCCAATATAGTTCCTTGACTCTCTAATGCTAACTAATAGCAAGCTTCAAGCGATATAATATAACGGCATATACACGATCTCTAATATCTGCGATATATTATATAGCACGCTTAACATAGGAATCATATCATAGGCATTAGTTTTTATTATTATTATAGTTTTATAATATATTCCAGCAGCGGTAATCCCAATAAAATAGCCCTTCCTAAATAATAATATATCACGACGGTATATTTCTTAAGATAGCTATTTTATTACTACGGCATTCTATAGGCAACTAAAGCAAGTCCTTTCCTCCTATTACTACGACGACATAGTAAGCTCTATATATATACTACCTTTATAAGATAAATACAAAATAAGTAATAAGAAAGAATTATAAACCCTTACTAAGCCATTAAGCCTTCGGGTTAGTTAAGCTATATAAACTTTTATAGCAATACTATAATAGTTCCTCTAATACTAGCTAACTAGGATGGGTTTCCGCTATTATTTCCTTCTTTATCGCAACCATATACTCTAGTAATTCCACTACCTTCTCGATCTAACTATTAGCTCGGTATACTCCTACGAGAGCATGCTATAATGCTAGTCAATCTAGGTAATTCTCTGCTAATATCTTCTCTTAAATCGCAACTATATCCTTTAGTATCGCCACCGCCTCTGCTATATATCTATCTATATGCAAATACCAGCTAACCTAATATCCGAGTTCGCATAGCTCTTCGCTCTCGCTATCCTCTAATATACTAAGTAGCCTAATTGCATAGGGGAGATATAATCACTATATATCATAGTTCTCCTAATTATTAGTTAAAAACACCTTAGCCAAACGCATTATCGCTATTTATCTTTACTCTTTCTTAGAGTTATACTTTATAACCTATAACCTTATTACTAGGTATACTAAGCTATGCATATTAAACATCTCGCCGCTAATCCCTCGTTTACTTAAGAACCCATAGCCGCATAGCATACTAATTACTTAAGTTAATTACTACTATAATTCACCTCTAGGTAATATTACCCATAGTATAGCCTTTAGCTTAATATAAGCTAAGAATATAAGAATAAGTAAAGTAAATTTATTAGCTTTCTTAATCTAATAAAATAAAATAAACTAGGTAATAGCTATAAGATCTTAAGACCGCTTATACCTCGTATTATCTTAGAACTTAGCGCTTATTAATTCTATTCTATTATAATTAGTATTTTTAAAGAGATATAAATACTCCGTAATTAGTATCTAGTTCTCATTTAAGTATATAGCTACTTGCGTAATAGCTAGCAAAAGATATATTAGTAATACTAAGAGATCCTCTATAGCCTAATCGTCTTTAAAGAGGTCTTTTAAGATTAATGCCTATTCTAGGTAACTCCTTACTTCGTTAAGACTTATCTTAGGCACCTAAAGTATATTCTACCTAGTAACTAATACTATTAGTTTTTAGTCTCACGTCGTAAATAGGATTTATCCTTTATCGCTCTTAAGAAGAAACTAATAAATACTACCTTTCGCGCCCGCTAAACCTATAACGGTTTATATATTATTAGCATTATTAACTATAAGGAGCTATCTCTTAGTACGCTTTAAGCTTAGGTACTAATAGATAAATTCTTTTATATCCTCGCCGTTAATAATATAAATACCATAGGCCCCTATAATCTATATATATATTTACTTAAAGCTAGTATAGCTAAGCGCCGGTATCTAAAACACAGAGTAGTCTAGCTTAGTCTTCTTAACCTAGTAAGTAAGCTATAAAGTAGCCTAAGTTTTACTAATACCCCTAAGGCTAATAAGAGTAACTTTACGCCGCTCTTTCTTAAAGAGTAAGCTCTAAAGTATTATAAGGATATTCTCTTAACCTATAAAGAGCTTATTCTTAGAAAATAAAACTAGAAAAATAAATTACCTTTAAGGCTTATCGGTAATACGCATAGTCTTATTCTAGCCTAAATAGCCTTAATTCTAAAATAAGAGGCTACTCTTAAATTTTAAAGCTAGGTATAAGATATCTTTTATTATAATTAATTACTATCTTAAGAGGCATAGCATTATATACCTTAGATAAGCGAGGGTACCTAAAAGCTAAGAAAAGCCTTTATATAAGCCACCGCTATAGCTATAATATATTACTACTAGGCCTTACTCTTATAGCTATTAGCATAGTTATATATGCCTTTAATTATAATACATAAGAAAATATCTTAAATACTAGCGCCCTCTATCTTAAAAGCAATAATACCTTCCGCTATTATAATCTTATTATAGTCTTTACTAGACTTTATAACTAAGTCTCTAGATGCTATTAATCTAATATAAATAGCAGGTATAAGATTAGCTTTATCTTCCTTAAGGTGGCTTTATAGCATAAGCTTACTAATATACCTAAGTTAATTATATAATTTCTAATCTTCCGCGTAGTAATAAAATATCTTAAAAAGTTTATTATTTATAGCGCTAGGGTACGCTATATAGAGCTATAACTTTTAATAAAAAATATTAAGGTATCTTATTATCTTATTTCTTAATTACTCTTAGCTTTAAAATATTCTTAGTTTTATAAAAATCCTATATATTTCTAAACTAAGTCTCCCTAATAAGTTTAGCGGTCTATCTTTAATAAAAAATTCAATAAGTAATTACTATCTAAAATTATATTAAATAACGCTATTACTAATAATAATATCTCTTAGTATAATTTCCTTACTATTAGGGCTAAAGGGAATTATATTATAGATACCTATTATAAGGGCGAGCTTAATATTAGTATTATGACTTAATAAAATACTTATTATATAACTAATAGGGAATCTATTATTACTTACTAATTAAGATAGGATTACCCCTAGGAGCTAAATAATTATGGTAATTACTTTATAATTACCTATAATCACTTATATAATTACTTTAATTAACCCCTTAAAGTAAGTAATTAAAGTAAACCTCCTAAGTATATAAAATATACTTATTATACTTTCTTATATAATAATTACCTTAATTATTAATATAACTTAGTTATATTTAATACCTTTAAGTATATTACTAGATATAATTATACCCTATTTAAGATAATATAATATTCTC
>WXYL01000498.1:0-15511 GCA_010015875.1 Fusarium haematococcum
ATAATTCTAGTAAGCTTAATAAGTACTTATATATTAAACTATAAAATATATAAGATTTAATTTAATAATAGAGAGATTATAAGGCTTCTTTTTTATTAATAAGTTACTTTATATTAACTATATTAATAATTCTAATTATTATTAGTAATTATAAGAAATAATTTAATTATATAAAATTAATTCTAATATTATAAAAGCTTTCTATAGGTTTAGGTATATTAAAATAGGTTTAATACCTAAAGAATTAGGTTAGATATAATAAGGTAGAGCTAAGTAGCTAAGTAACTAAGTAAAAATAAAGATATCCTAATATATAAAGCAGGTAAGAAGCATAACCTATAAAGTTAATTATAGGTATTAATTAACTTAATTAAATTAATTTAAATATAAAAGATAATTAGTTAAATTAACTTTAATATTAAAGTTAATTTAATTAATATATAATAAGCGCTAGGCATAACAGCCAGGACACCGCCTAGCATACCATTAACATTGGGGTTAATTCCTTCCTAGTATTTCTTCCCCTTATCTATCTGGATTAAGGAATCAGAGGAGTCTATCCACCTAGAGGGTGAAATTGTCAGGCAGGCTTCCAAACAAAACAACGAATTTGTTAACCCAGTTACATCCTTTCGCTTCAAAACTCAGCAGCGAGAAATGACGTTAGGCGAAGTGGGGCACCAGGGATCAGCATTGATCCGAAGTAACTCGGCTCTTCATCGAAACCCGTTAGACGACTACGTCATTCCTGGCTGCACATTCGTTGCCGACGGTCTGGACGAATGTACCCATTTAGACAACAGCAGCACCTCGGTCGCTAAATTTCTCCATGATGTTACAGATGCGATTGCCGGGACCAATGCCCGAGTCCTTTTTGTCGGTCGTGACGAGCCCGAGATCCGACACGCCCTCATAGACGACGCGCGCGAGAGCTTTGCCGAGTACAAGATCATGCCCGAAGACGTCCGATCCGACACTGCCGCCTACCCCTGGTCCATCGTCAACAGGAAACCCCCCAACAAAAGCGATGATGTCCGGTCGACCCTCTCCGAGGCAATGACCGATCGCTGCCAAGGCCAGTTCCTCTCTACCAGGGACGATGCATGGACATCCGTACGGCTTGCAGACTCCTACACAAACCCTACAAACCGCTCCCTGCCCCTGGGCACAAGCTTCATGGGCACAAACCTCGGCTCATCATGCAACTTAAACGTAAGCCTCATGCTGGCCGTCTTTAACGTCTCCTCCGCTCTTCTCGCCGCCTTCGCATACAGCACCTTCTTCTCCTTGGATCCCATCCTCCTGACCTCGTCATCGCTCGCCCAAGAACTGACATCCAGCTCAACTGAGTATCGCTGAAAGATCGTCGCGAGGACAGCCGTCACCTCAGTCTGAGCGATACGGCGACCGAGACACGAGCGCGCGCCTTCTGAGAATGGAATGAAAGACCCGGGAACGGGACGAAAGAGATTCGTAGGAATCGTAGCGTTAGACGTACCCGCATAGGCGCCAAATTCATTCTCGTCCTCGTCTCCCGAGTCATCGGGATTTCTCGTGTCTGCTTTCGCGTCGCATCTGAACCACCGCTCGGGTATGAAGTCGTCGAGGTCATGACCCTTGTTCGTGCGCTCGCTGGGCTTCGTCGGCCAGTGTTTGGGGTTGCGTTGGACGCCGACAACGTTCAGGCTGATGTAGGTGCCTTTGGGGAGGATGCATTTCTGACTGCCTGAGGTGATCACTTGGTCTTGGGTCATGGCCACACATTTCGGAATCCGGATTACTGGCGGCATGATGCGGAGGAGCTCGTAAAATGTCGCGCCGACCATGCCGCCGAAGAGCTTGTTGATGGCTTCTTCGTAGTTCCATTCATCGGGATCTCGGGTGCCGAATTTCTCATCGACGTCTTTGTGTAGGCTGACTTGGGAGCCGGGGTTCATGGCTAGGTGGAGGACGGAGAAGTGGATTGAGTCAGCTGTAGTTTCGTGGCCGGCGAGGATGAAGATAAAGGTGTTTCCCATAACTTCGGCGTTGCTTAGGACAGATTGAGGGAGCTCTGCTTTCTCGGTGGGCGATGGACTGGGGCCTAGTGCCTGGCCTTCGACGGAGGCCATGGCTAGTGCTCTCATGATATCCATTCCGTCGCCATGCTTCCCACGCCGTGTTTCATCCAGCTTGTCCACGAAGAGCTCCGACATGTACTTCTTCCAATTGGTATAGCTTTCGTGTGCTAGATTGGCGGGTTTCAATGGCAATCGCTCTGATAATCCGTCAGTATGAAGTGGCTGGATAAGGGGATAAACGAACTCAATATCCATCCAGGAACCAGGTGAACCCAAGCCACGTTCTCCAAGAGAGTGCTTAGAGCCCCCTCAAAAGACATGCTGTGCCCCTCGGAAGGCTCCAAGCTGTTGTACACACTCTGTTTGACGTCACTGTTTTCAGTAGTCTCATCTCCAGGCCAAAGTAATCGTAATCCCAAACCGACACGACTGATGACATGTAGTGCAAGACGCATCGCATCAAGCTGCATATCACCAAGTTCAACAACGCCCTCTCCATCAGCTTTTCCCATCCATTTTCGCAGCATGCTTTTCGCCTGATACACCGCCTCTTTGAATACCATTGCATTATTTTTCTCGTTGAAACTTGGGGACAGGACCTTGCGATGAATGCGCCATTCTGGACCCTCGGTGGTGACCAAGTTTCGGCCAAAGATGTTGAGGATCGCATATTGGACAAGCGGTTTGGGAAATTGCTCACGTCTGCTGCATATATGGTGGATCACGCTTGGGTCGGACGTGTGGAGGATGATCATACCGGGAGATACAACCAAGAAATTGTCGCCGAGCTTCATACCATCGTAGCCAAGTTCCCAAGCCCAATCGGGAGGCATGTAACTGTTCCAATTAGCATCTTTCGAAGCCCCGGATGATTTTGAACCAACTTAAGCCAGTCCTCTGTCCAGGACTTTGGCAGCCTTCGAAGTAGGGGAACCCATAATCGGTAGCTTACAAACCATGCTCGATTGTAAGGGGCCCAAGCTGCTAACGGTCAATAGCGAACTAAGTAAGCTAGAGGGCCCAACTCACGAGCGACGCTATACGGAAGACCGGATTGTTTAGCAGCTGCGATGTTTGCACGGAGATCGACGATATTCTTGTATATGAAGTAGGCTGGAAAGATAACCAGCAGGAAAACGAGAGCGGAGATCATGATGTCAAGAAGAGACGGGTTCCTAGAAGTGTAGGAGGGGTAGATTGTCACCTTCCAAATGCCATCGGCGAAAAGAAATCAACGACACCCAGCCCCATGTCAGTCTTCAAATGAGGATAATATACAAATATTTGACAATATGAACCCGGAGAACGAGGAAGACCAGGACAAATAATGTTGACGTAGTCATCGCCACACTACCCAATGAGCTTTCTACCAGTGACCATGTTTCCACCAACGAGAAAGCTTCTTTTGAACTTAATGGCATCACATGCATCGCAGTTGCATGGCATGTGAAGTCATGTGAGAGTAACACCAACGTCGTCGAACAAACCAGATCCTCCCAAGGTGGCGACCAACTCACCACAACTCACGCCTCGGGTGGGACGAAAGATCAATGGACCAATTCGCATCTGCTCTTGCCGCCTTCCTCCTCTTGGACGGCTGTCCGACCTTGCGCCCAGCATTTCTGTCCATATTCCATATTCCATACAGGCCTGTATGGAATATGGAGTATGGAATGCACCTCATATGGAAGCGTATTCCTATGAAAGGCTTCTAGCGAGTTCAACGAAGAGTTGGCCGAATACACTCTCTCAGGGTCAAATATCACCTTATATATCTAGGAAGCTCTAAAACGAGACGACCATATAAAGATTCCCAGCTTCGAAAAGCTATTTAGATAAGATTCAACGACTCTTAGAATAGCTACCCTATATTTTAACCGAGGGGCCAGAGAGCTTCAGAACTTAGTAATAAAGAATCATTTACTACCCTAGAAGAAATAATAAGGTGTCTCTTCCGCTATATAGGAGTATATATAATCCTGCAGGGAGCCTTAATTAGGTGTTTACCCTGTATATGGAGGAATAGTCTCGCAAGGATTTCTATCTTATTTATTCCTGACTGCTATTAGGGAACGAAGATATATTTCTCCCCGTAGGACTACTAGACCCGGATACCGCAAATCTTACTTAGCCGCTACTCTAAAGACTAAGGACTCTCTGCAACGCGAGTGTATTATCCGGTGAATATGAGGCCTAGAGCTATCTATAAAGTAGACGTGTTACTACTCCCTGCTTAGTATAATACCCTATCAACCTAGAACGGCTAGGCTTAAGAGCTAGTAAGAAAGGAAGAATAATAGACAAACAGTAGCTAGGTGTGAGGTAGCTAGAGAGCTAAATGTTTGCATGAGTTAAAGGATATATAGTGTTTCTTAAGCCTTATCGCTATCTTCTGTTTTATTTACCAAGTAGTTTTGCTATTATAAGGTCGATGCCTTCAATTTAATTTCAATACTCTCCTTGCCTTATCTATATATCCCTAAGGGCTTAAATCTGTCTCTATAGTAAGGATCTCTTTTAAGTCTTTTAGAATATATTAAAAACTATATCTAAACTCTAATAAAACCTTAATTATAATATTATTAGAGTTATTAACTGCGGCGTACTTTAAATCCTACCCCTTGCTAGATATTTGGTCCTTAATATTATTAATTAACTATAAGGAGGTGCTAATAAAGATCTTATACTTCTCCTCTTGAATAAGTCTCTTTTTCTATGTGATTTTTAATAGCCCTTCTATATAAGAGCCTACCTTCTATGGAATAGGTAATAAGTCTCTAAAGGGCCTTTCTTTTAAACGTTTTACTACTGAATATATTAGATCCATTATAATAAGTAAACGGGCTCCTATACCTACTTATATCTCTTTACTTTCTCTTTACCTCTTTCTTATTCTTAAGGCATCTATATTTTCTATCTGCCGAATACTAGGGAGAATCATAGTTATCAATTCATCTTCATCGAGGAATAACTTCTCTAATACTTACTTAGAAGTAGACAAGGTGGCAATAAGATGCTATTAGGCGCTTATGATACTTATCTAGTGAGTATTAAGTGAGAGGTCTGGCAGACGGCTATTAAGTGTTTAGGTCAGCTGGAGAGCTTATGCATTTTATAGTTATACTCCCACCTTGCCAGTGTGGCAAGTTAAAAGTGAGAGCTGCTGATGATAACTTGTGGTAAGGCATAATCTCTCGCTGTGGTTGTAAGAACCATAGGTGAAAAGTCGTCGAGGACCGGGACGCTAACGCTGGGCCGCAGGCATCACAGTCAGGATTCAGGATTAGGAGATCCTGTACAGCCCCTTTCACAAAGGAATCCCGGAGGCAGTCAGGAGCGGAGTACGGTCGCATATTACCACATGGGTGATAAAACTATGTACGAAAATGACTGGAGCTATTTTGCATATAGGCTTAAGGCGTTTTATATAGGGCTATAGTATTGATATGATAGCGCACTGTCTTTAATGTAGTAGAGCTGATGCTATACTAAGTAGTGCTGATGCTATTTTATTGGCGCCGAAGCTCTGATAATGCCGGTTTAGAGGGGGCGGGATATTATAGCTAGAAGCCTTAGAAGGAGGTATAAACTTTGGCCTCTACTATGATCTTAACCCCTTGGTTTACGTCTCGTATAATGCTAAGGCCCCCTAAGGACTTAGAGTGCGTTAAGGACTTAATCTTTGAGTAGCGGCGAGAAGGATTATCTATTGATATGATATGTGCCTATCTCCGCGATGATGGGCATATACTTAATATTAAAACCCTGAAAACTAGGTTAGCGGAATGGGGTGCCTAGGAGTATTCCTCTCTTTACTTAAAGATTAATACTAATACCTTCGTTGAGTTGATTAAAGGCTATTTCTACCGATATAGATATAGCGATACTTCTATTATCTATGATCTTAAGCGACGCGGTATCGAGATCTCTGAGCGGACTGTATAGGAGTATCGTCTGAATTATGGCATGAAGCGGCGCTTCTGAGATTAGGCTGAATGATAGGAGGCTATCTAAAAAGCAAGAGAGTTCCTCTTCTAAGACGACCGTTAGTCTTTAAGCATTAGAGGATTTAGCAGGGGGTATCTATACTATTACGTTCGCATCCGTGCTGGCGTCTTTGTCGGCTAGAACACCTTATATCGCGAGTACTAAATGAACCTAGAGTGGAAGAAGCGGGCCGAATAAAAATGCCTTGCTGATTGGAAGCACTGGAAGAACTTCTAGGTTCTTGAGCCTAACTTTATGTTATCTCTCGATGGGTATGAGAAGCTTAAGAACTTTGGCTTCTCTATCTACGCCTATATCGACATATACTCGAGAGCTATTATCTAGATATATGTCGGCAGGGGGAATATAATTGCGCTGAGTTTACTTAAATAGTTTCTACGGACTATATTGTACTTAGGGGTCTACCCCCTCTTTACCCGCTTGGATTATGGTATTAAGACTCCTCTTTGGGCCGGAGCCTAGGTGATTCTCGCCGACCTTGATTAGATAGAGCTTCGGTATACTACCGAGGATAATAACCGATAAGTCTATAGGCAGGGAGCGAGATTAATCTCTTATTATATCTAGGGCCTAAGTATATCTAACTAATAGACTAAGTCTTAGTGGGAAAAGCTACTTAAAGGTGTTAGTTAGCGCTAGATTGCGTTCTCATACGAGCTGATTGATAGTGGCCTCTTTTAATTAAACCGTCTTGCTCACTAGATCATAGTGTATACTCTCTATGGACCTATGATCCGTTAAGAGGTTGTGGACTTCACGGAGATGTGGAATGGCTATCGCATCTGGCTATAGAAGAATAGGGAGTATCTCGTCGCCGGGATCCCAATGGATCTATATAATATAAGCGAAGTGGAGAACTGGGCAGTCTATCTAGGGCCTGCGGCTCGAGATGGGCTTGCCTAGATGATGACCGCTGTCGATTCTATTGATATAGATAATTTTCCTGACCTAATAATAACGGACTGGTGTAATTAATAGCTCTGGGATCTTTAGTTCGATGGTTAGCTAGATGGGGAGCTTGGTCATAAGTGGCTATACCTCGCGATCTACTTACGGCTTAGAGACAAGATTTAGGTTTATCTCGACTGCGGGGCAAGTCCGGTGCTGAGTATCCTAGAGAGTTTAGTTGGAGGGCAAGAGAGATTCGTACGTAAAGAAGTACTCTATCGCACTTAAAAGCTAGCTGATAATGCTTTAGCTTTAGCTCCTCGAGCAGAACTACCTTAAGCCTATTAATAATAATAAGGCTGGCTGTATCTTTACCTCGGTCTTGACTAACTCTTTCTTGATTCTTTTCTCCTTTTTGAATGGCTTTATGGCTGACCTTGGCGTCTTGATATGACGAGGGGCTAGGACTTGTGGTTGAGGAGGCAATGGCTTATAGAAAACAAAGAAAAGGAGATATTTGCCCTTTGTTTTATTGAAATGAAAAGGGTAGTCCTCGCTGAAAAGCTCTGCGACTGTCTTCTCTCCTAGTCGAGGTCGCTTAGCTCTGTGATACCCTCTTTAATATGGGCGTTCTAAATGAGTCTCTTATTAAATTAAAGAATAGAAGAGAGGGCAGGTTTATCCTTAAACTGAGGGGAGAAGATGCAGTCGAACTAGAAGTGGATAGGTAATGATGGTTCCTCGTCGACGAAGGGGCATAAAGCAACCTTTAGCAGCTCTCTAGCCAAAGACCACTGGGGCTCCTCGTCTTCGTCTAGTATTTCCCATAGGTTAGGCCTCGCAAGGAAGATAGCGAGACGCATTGAGATCTTCTGTCTGCTCTTGTTTTGGCTCTGTTTAGCCATAGCCTCACTGAGTTGCGATGAGCTCGCCCTTATGCCCCTTGTGATCTGACTCTGGGTAAGTTTGGTATCTTGATATACGGCTGAGGGCCGCGATGCTGCGAGGATATGGCTAGGGCTGTCTCTAGCGCTGGTGAAGATCGTATGTGAGGGCGTGGAATGATTAGAGGATGTTAGGTTGATAGACTGTATAGCGGAGGAGGTGGAAGCTGTCTTAATGTCTTGAAATGGGACTGGCGAGCTGTCGAGGATGGAGATACTCGTGGGCTAATGTCTCTCGCAATATGGATGAAGATTTGACCCTGGGTAGCTATCGCGGATGAAATCGTGGCTCTGTTGGTATGATTTAGGGGCCACGGTCTTCGGAACATCGGGATATATCTGCGATAAGACGTGATCGGGCATATCTACGTATAAGATAAGGTTAGTCGCATAATCTCATAATGGATAGACCCGAGCTTATTTGGGGAATGGATGGGGATGGCCCATAATAGCTATGGGGTGGCGATGGGCTGGGTATTGATGCTGGTGTGGATGTGTAAGTGGAAGAATTATGACGCGCCACTAGGAATTATCACGATATATTCCCTGGTCGAGATGCTATCTAAATGAAGAGATACCTTACGGATAGTGTGCGGTACTGTAGTCTTGCAAGGGGGCATAAAATTACTAAGTATTTTAATATGGTTGAGGCTTCCCAAAAGGGTTCTCACCCATGTGGTAATGTGCGACCGTACCTATGGGCTCCCAAATTAGAGGAGCCCATCTTCATCGCTAAAACTTGCTCCTACTTTCTGATTGAGCAATACCGTTCCTTCATAGTGGACTACTCTACATATGATACGAAACCTGGTCGCCAATCTCCATATACACGGCTTCCAAAGCAGCCACTACATCCTCAGGCAGCGGGCCCTGGTCAATCATATCCATATTCGATTCCAACTGCTCCACGCTGGAGGCGCCGATGATAATGGAGTCACCGTATGCTTTGTCAAGGACGCTGTGATAGGCCGCCCACCGAAGTGCAGCGGCGTGGCCGCCAATTCCATGCTTAGATGCGACTGCGAGCGCCTTATCCGTAGCAGCCATGATAGACGGCTTTAAGTAGAACTGGGAATATAAGCGGCCGATGAAATGCTTCATCTTATTAGTCTAAAAGACGATTTTGCAAAGACGGAGACAGTTATACGGACAGATTGATCATATCGTCCACCCACTTTGATATCCTTGTGGTTGCCAGCGAAGAATCCGGCCGCAGCAGGGCTATATGCATAGAAAGCAATCCCATACTTGCGCAAGATTGGGAAGAGCTCCTTTTCTCCGCCTCTAACGATGGGGTTATACTGGCCTTGGTAGACGCTAGGCTTAACAAGGCCATGCTCCTCACATATATCTATAAATCTTTGGACTTCCTCGGCGGTATAGTTGGAGAGGCCCCAATGCTTTATCTTTCCCGCCCGCTGAGCCTGATCCATGGCTTCGCAAGTCTCTTGGAATGGAGTGGTACGATCCGGTATATGCAGATACTCAATGTTGATCTGTTTGACTTTCAACGCCTCGAGTGACATTTCGATTTCCTTCAAGATTTTTTCTTTTGAATGACATCCTGGCTCTCGTGAATTGACTTTAGTGTCAACTATAAACCTATCCCCTCCGGCAACAGCTGCGATCCTAGGCTCGGAACTATAGGGCGCATGGGGGGAGTACATGCGTGCAGTGTCGAGTTGATGGTAACCACGGGCTGCAAAGGCGTTGAGAAAAGCATTCACCTCGTAAGGGCTGTCGAAACGTGCCATAGAGTCGACTGAAGTGTCTCCAATCTGCCCAGATTGGAGGTTAGACTTCCATCACACAGGAATTGATTCTTTGGTACTTGGGGGAGACTTGCGTTTCCCGCTCCCAAAATGAGGTTGATGGGTGATTTCCCGGTGGGCGCCATGGTAGCTTTTGACAAAAAAGCAGAGAAAAAAAAGACCGGCTGATGGAAGAAACAGAAGTAACAGTGTTGGAATATTCTTGTTCAATTGTTATTTTCTGGCCTTTCGCGGGCATGGGATACTGTTTTAAGTTTCTGTCGCTAGCTATCTATATTAACGTGACTTTTATCCTCTCTTACTAGAAAGTGCTCTTACCTTATTGTGCAAGCTTACGGTCCTGCTAAGCGGGGTATTTGATACCGACCCCTGTAACGGATGATGCAGAATAAAGGGCCCAGAGGTAATAGTCGGGCTTGGCTTATACCACTGGGTGTGTAGGCAGTTAAGTTAAAAGAGCATAGGGTGCCTGAGCAATTTATACTATATCACCTGTGGCATCCATACTATAGCTTTAAGTTCGGCTTAAAACAAAATCACCTGAGAATTACAAGTGTTAAATTATCGATAGTGGGAATCTAGTTTAGGTTTAGGCTTGTGTCTTATGACTAGCTAGCTTTTATGGGCAGATGCTGCGTTGGTTACGTGGCCTCTGAAGTTTATTCCTGCTGGGTGGCTAGGCCACGTCATAATTCTCTCGCCCTTGGTTTGGACGGCAA
The DNA here is from genome assembly GCA_010015875.1 of Fusarium haematococcum. Taxonomy (NCBI): domain Eukaryota; kingdom Fungi; phylum Ascomycota; class Sordariomycetes; order Hypocreales; family Nectriaceae; genus Fusarium; species Fusarium haematococcum. Next base: position 10,392 of record WXYL01000498.1, read on the forward strand.
GCAATCTGGCGGTCAGTGTGTCAGAAGTGGATATAGATTAAATTATCACTGGTACCTACTGTAAAGTGCCTTACACTGCTCATCAGGGAACATGGTCTCGTCTGCGATGGCTTGACGCCGTATTGGGCTGTTGTAGTTGAGAACCATAGCCCAGATGCTGCAAAGTAGAGCCGATCTGAATTTGAACGCGGGATGCCCCAAGCGGAGGCCATCATAGCGCATTCTTGAAGTGCCATCTGGAGGAAGTACAGCCGACTTCTTGTGAACACGCGGTCCCGAGATTCCGGGTAAATCGGCAATTCAAATAGTATGGAGAGACGGCTCTAAGGACGAGGGTGTATGGCTTGAGCCTCAGAATGGTTAAAACAAACTCCTCTCTTGAGGGTTAAGCGATGCTAGAACCCTCAGAAGCCGCTGGCCACCACCCCCAGCCCATACCAAAGACTTTGGTTCCCACTCTGGCTTCATATCATGTCGGAATGCGGTGCTGAAACGGCAATCGCTCTTCTCTTAACCCGCGCTTTGGGCCACTGACTGGCCGTCATCCAATGAATCAACTGGAAACACGATCACGCGCTGCACGATGTGAACTGATGCGACCAGGCCATTCGCTGCTCCGCGATTTGTCACTGCGTGGCTAATTTTCCCCAGCTGAAGAATATCGCCAGAATCTAAATCCGAACAAGCAATTGTTGTGAATGGAGGGAGTTTTAGTGCTGGGTCCGAGGGAATGCCTTCCCTCACGCATGGCTTGAAGGCGACGTCTTTGGCATTTAAAATGCCACTGCCTTGCGCCTAGCCGGAAAACGGAAGATTTTGTTGGCACCCGTAGGTTGAATGTTGCCGAATTATCGCTCGACCTGACCGCGGTTTCGATGCTTGGGATCCTCCACGTTGGACGCACTGCTGAGACCAGCCGTTCTGGCATATATAATCCGCCAAGGCTTCTTTGTGAAATCTGAGCTTCCAGACCTCCCCATCATCGGTGTCCGCAAAGGCGATTTGTTTCCTTTTCTGCAAGCAAAATGGCGCAATTTCCTCGACTTCAAGGCGGCGGCCAACGAAGCCTACACATTATATAAGGAGCAAGCTGCTATACTTCCCATACTGGGAATGGGAAATGTGATCATCTTGCCGGCGTCCGAGGCTCAGTTCATTGTTGACCAGCCCAATCACATGCTAGGCGGGCATGAGCGAACAATACAAGACCTGCAAATCAGCCACACAGTTACAAACCCCTACCTGGTCTACAACCCAGTACACAACAAGCTCATCATCACGACCCTCACACACCAGATTGGCAACCTGCTTCCCGATGTCAGCGACGAGGCGGAATGGGGTTTTGCCCAGCATTGGGGCACCGACACGGTCGAGTGGAAGGAGATCCGCGTCTACGACACGATGCGCAGGGTCATCAGCATCGTCACGAATCGCGTCTTCATCGGGCTGCCGATGTCCCGCGGCCCTGCGCTTCTCGACGCCGGTATGGCCTTCGCGCAGGACGTCCCGCTGGCATCACAGGTCTTGCGCGTCCTGTGGAAGCCGATGCGGGCGGTCGTTGCCCCGCTCATCACCCTGCCTAATCGCATCCACACGAACCGGTTCTATCGCATCCTGAAGCCAGAGATCGAACGCCGACTGCGGGATTACAATGCTCGCATCACAGACGGGGAGAGCAAGATGGCGAGCCCGAGCCGCAACGATTTCCTACAGTGGTCTATCAAGCAAGCCAAGGAGCTTGGTGACCCTTACATGTACCACCCCAAGACGCTTTTGGGCAGGGTGCTGTTCCTCAACAACAGAAGCAATTTACACAGGTTGAAGGATCAGCCTACTTCGCAACATGTTCTCGTTAAGTATCTGCCCCTGAAGGACCTGCTTTTAATCTTAAGATCCTTGACCCACACGTGACACCCCACATATTCAACAAGACCTACTAGGCTACCTCACTATATTAAATATTAAATATATTAAATTATATTTTAAATCTGAGATTTTATGTTTATTAAATTTAAACTAAGATCTTACTTTACGTATTTATTTTATTTAGCAATTTATTTATTTAGATTTAATATATGGGCAGCGCTGGGTTTAAGAATCCGCATTTTTCCGAGAAAATACGGTATTAGGCAGATGATGATGTCACGATGCGCCTTGTCTAAACTTTGATTCACCATCTGCTTGGTGGACGTCACGGAACTCCACTTCAGCTTCACATCGGTCCAAGCAGTCCCAGGTGCCCAGTCTGGCCACACAAAGTGGGCAGACAGTTCTTTCTGCAGCTTTGGACTCGGCGAAATTATGGCTGACAGGATAGTGCGTTCCTCTCAAATCGCTAGCATCTCATCTAGGGTCTCCATAAACCCTTCAGTTTGCCCTATCACGTCATTAGGCTTAGGCAATCGTCATGGCTTCCGGGGGGTTTCACTCCTAGTCGGCATGGCTTGCCCTGGTTTCCGAGCTATTGGAACCCAAAGAAGGGAACGCTCGCGCTTAACTCTGGCGGCGAAACTCATAAAGTCGGGGACGGTCCTTCAGCGTGAAACCCGGCAGCCATCTTCTTGGTCGACGAACTCCACAGAATTTACGCTAGCATAAACCCCAGGTCCCCAGATGCCTAGTACGGAGGACACTCGCCCTTCTTCAGTCAATCCACGCCACAGATATGCTCGTTTCAGGACTGGTTGGTCAGTTCGGGCCAACGATGCTAACTCTCGTCACCTTAGCCACATCTGTCTTCGCTCATACTATCCATGAGAGCCAGTTCAAGCCCACTGATATCGTCACCAAGGATGTGGCCGTTGTTGGCGGAGGCGCATCTGGCACGTACGCCGCCATTCGCCTCAAGGACAAGGGCAAGACTGTCGCTTTGATCGAGCAGAAAGACCATCTCGTAAGCATCGCAGGGTCGTTTCCATCAGGGAACCCAAAATATGTTTACTCACTGTCGCTAGGGCGGCCATGTTGACACTTACACCGATCCTGCCACTGGCATCCCCATTGACTACGGTGTCAAAGCCTACGTCGACTTGCCAGGTGTAAAGGAATTATTTGGTCGCTTTAACATCACTACAGTGCCCGTCACCGACCCTGGATTCCAGAATGTCTACATCGACTTCATCACTGGCAAGGTTGTAGCAGGCTATCCCAAAGGCGATCAGACGGATGTAGGCCTCGCTCTCACCACTTATGCCCAGCTAGCAGCCAAGTACAACGACTACTACTTCCCAGGATTCTGGAAGCTGACCACAGACCCTGTGCCGGAGGAGCTTTCCATGCCATTCAGCCAACTCGTCGAGAAGTACAATCTGACCGCAGCGCTACCTGTCATCTGGACCTTCGCCTCTGGTGTTAGTGACTTTGCGAATGTGCCGTCCTTTTACGTCTTCTACAACTTTGGCGCAGCCGTTGTCCAAAGCCTGCTCGCTGGCACTCTGTTCGTCCCCAGCTCCCACAACAACAGTATGCTGTACGCCGCGGCACAGGAATACCTTGCGTCTGGCACCATGCTCAACAGCATGGTCTTGCTCGCTAACCGTGATGATAAAGGGGTTAAGCTCGTCGTCAAGTCACCAATGGGGACGAAGCTCGTCAAGGCCAAAAAACTACTGGTGACCATCCCGCCAACACTGCAAAACATGTACCCGTTCGACCTGGACGACGGGGAGAAAATACTCTTCGCCAAGTGGCATTGGGAGAACTGGTACGTGGCCCTCTTTAATGGCTCAGGCCTGCCAGCCAACCTCACCCTCGTGAACTCGCGACCTAATCCCGGGTCGCTCTACGCACCAACGCCCAACTTCGTCTGGCGCTACACCTTCACCGGCATCCGGGATCTCTATGCGACGCAGGTGGTAGGCAAATCGGACCTCAGCGCGCAGGGCGCCAAGGACCTGATCCGCGCCGGGCTGCGCAACATCAACACCGCGGGTACTTACGCCACGAAGCGCATCGATTTCGTCGCGTGGGCCAAGCACGCCCCGCTGCAGCTGGCGGTGTCCGCCAAGGAGCTGGTCTGCGGGTTCTACAAGGAGCTGTATGCACTACAGGGGCGGAAGAGCACGTGGTACACAGGTGCGGCGTGGGCGCCGGATTACACAAGTATTTTGTGGGTGTTTACTGAGGAGACGATTCTACCGGGTGTGATAGCTGGACTCTGAGGGTGAGGACGACGGGCTAACCCACGTCGCTCTGCTCTCATCATGCAAAGGCGCGATAGGTCCTTCAGTTGTAAATGAGATAATTCGTTTCTTCTGACAGTGGATGGTCAACTTGGTGTCAGAAATGTAAGACTGCCATATCTACTGTACAGCACAATCGACGCGGAATCCCTGGGCCACGCGTTGTCATGCAAGTTTTCAGACAGCCCCAGTCTAGACAGGCAGTTTTCCACATACCCTCTAGGTACGCCTTTCTGTAGGCATTCCATCATTCGCCCTAGCTTGTTCTTCCATCCACCAAGGGCATTCCTCTGCATCCTTGACGGTACCATTATTCACTCTACGCGAATGTCGTCGTTTTCGTATGACTTGCGTGCCTTATAGCGTTGATATATAGTAATTCAAGCTCTATATAAAGCTTCTAGAACTAGGCATATTAATTCTTATTAAAAAGAGTATCAGGAAGTCCTCTGTTAAGTCGGAACTCTCTCGTAGGCAATGTGGCAATGAATTGCTGTTAGGGAACAACTTTGGCAAGGCCGCCGGGACCTTTGCAGCGTTTATGCATAATAACGCTGGCCTACGGTAGGATCTCGAGAAATTCGGACACTCTAGCGTGCCTTGGCGAGCGGGGAAGTCATTTAAGTTTTTGTATAATAAGTTATATAATAACTTATTTTTTTTATTCTTTTATAAAGTAATATAATATAATTCTTTATTATATCTTAATAAGGGTATTTTATTAAAGGTATTTTTATTTTATAAACTATAAGAATTATTTTTTTTTTATAATTTTCTTATATTTAGGTTTAAATATTAATTAAGTATATTAGCTTTATTCTTTTTTATTCTTTTTATTTAAATAATAATATAATTAAATTCTAAAAGGTATTTAATATATCTTAGTTATTATTTATTAAGTTATTAAGTTTTAATAAAATATAAAAATATTTATATAAT
>ML974267.1:967-15490 GCA_010015875.1 Fusarium haematococcum
ATGGGGTGATATGTCGAGAACCACGGCCAGTAGGGGCAGGCCCAGCCCTGGCTAGACTCGCCTCTCCAACGGTCGAGAGATGAGTCCAAGCCACTTAAGGAGAAGACACTAGCCCGTCGGGACAGTTGACCAATTTCAGATGATCTTACTGCTCTTCGCCCCTATGTCCTGGGCGTAACCCATGATCTGATTGAGTCCCGAGGCCGATCTGATCACTCCCGTTGAGCGGTGGCTTGATATGCCCCAAGGAACCCCAACAGCTGGACTTCTAACCGACTAGCACCACAGTCAGCATCAAGACCACATGTCTTGATCATGCCCAGAACATGGCTTTTTCACGAGTGGGTGTACGTATATAACACAGCACGGATCGAGATCTCACTGCTTGGAATTAACCAGCTCGCCTTGGCCGCCTTACACCCTTGTCACGAATTGTCCTTACACGTGAATCTTTCAAGTTGACGGTAATCCAAGTTGGTTGCCTCTGTGGCCCCAAGCATTCTACGTCTACAAAATTTTGAACACCATCTCGGCCAAGAGTTGGATGCCATTGAAGATCTCTGATGTGAGTTTAATTCGTCGCTCTCAAGAAACTGAGGCGTACGTATGCTGAACGGTGACAAAGCAGACTCTTTCATGAATTCATTCATTTATTTCACGGATGATGGGCTTGAAGCCCTGCCCTTTGGCTCTCTTTATCCTGGAAACCTACCACCCTCGTCGGTCGATACGCAATCTCCCCATTATATCGGCCACGACTTCTCGACGCCGACATTGATGGGATTTGATTCCCCTCTGGAAGCGTTTCAGCTCGCGTCGGGGGAACCCAACGACGGTCGACAGGGAGAGGAGGTTCAAGATAAGGGCCAGCATCTACTCGACGACGTTGATAGTCGACAGTCAGCAACCACGAGGAGGAAATCAACCACCACGAAAGATATGGCACAAGTCCCCCAACGAAAAAGGCGACGAGCACCCTCAAAGACTGGGGAGACGACCAAGCCCCAGCAGAAAGCAAGCGGGAAATCAAAGACTCGAAAACGATCTGCGACAGAGATGCGCGTCCGCCAGCAAAACAGGGAAGCCGCACTCAGATGCCGCCTCCGCAAGTGCCAGCAAGAAGCAGACCCTACAGTCCCAGGAGCAGAACCTCGAGGACGCCAACCGCCAGCTCTCCTCGTACTGCAATCTCCTAAAGGAGGAGGTCCACCACATCAAGGAGCAGCTCCTGCGGCACACGAGCTGCAACTGCACCCTGATACAAGAGTACATTGCCAACGAGACGAAAAAGTCGGTTTGGAAGCTGTCCGCGTCAAGCTCGTGCAGCCTAGCTGGCTCCATGAGCATGGGCGCGGCGAGCCCGGGTGGCACGGACAGCCCGGCGGACGCGGAAGGCTCGGAGCAGGTGGACGCGCTGGCGCTTCAACTGTTGTGCTCTTCTCCTCATATGCCTGTCGTGGCGAGACGGTTGTGATGCCAAGAGACCAAGCCTTTGACGATGTGATTCTTGGACGCTGGGAGGCATCACCAACTGCAGATACGACGAGTCAGATTCAGCTTGGAAATGCGGCACCGTGGGTCAATGTCAACCCCCGGGCCTCATGGGATGAGTGAAATGTACGTATGGTAGTGAAGGACCACTGGACAGAAAACATGTATTAGACTCGAGTAGATGCTCGCGCATGATGTAGTAATATTCCGATGTTGTATACCACTACAAGGTCCCGATGCGGGTTGTGTCATGGTGTGGCTTATTTCCGGTGCCATGTGAAATGCCATTTCCATCGGGTCTTGGTACGGCATTGGGATTTAAAGCTGTTATTGTGTTGGATCTTGTGTCCTTTGTTATTGTGGCTGGGAGGCGTAAGCGTCATCCTTCATCATCAGCAACAATGCCGTTATCGTTCCCCACAATGCCAATGTTGTGCTGAACCGAGGTTGCCGTGTTTTACGGCATTGGGTTTTGATGCTGTTGTTGTGTTGGCTTATGTGTTTTGTGATATTGCGGCTGAGTTGCGTTTTTGGAAGTGTTGTCATTGTTAACTTCGGGAGACATCATCGTCATTATCACTAAGAATAATGTTATTTTGAAAATAAAAATACTGCTTCTATGTCTGGATCTAAGTGATAGAAAGGTTAATGCGATAAGTATGATGATACTCCGGCCTTGTTTTGTAAGAAAGAAACCGAAGATGAGCTGGTCGAGGATCAAAGTGAATAGAGGCTTCGGGCAACTATGAACCAGTGTGAGCCTGTACCTCCTCCGGTGCCTCGAGCTGCTTGGACTGTGCTATTTGCAACTGTGTTAAGTGTCGCATATTTTCAAGCTCCGGAGACCTTTGCTTACTGTTGGAGGCAAGGATCACGATCATCGTGAACGACCACAACTAGCGTCAGGCAACAGCCTGCTGTCTATGAATCGGCAGACTGAACACGGGTATAAAGAGACCGACTCTCGTCGCTCCTTTAGATAGGAAATCACACGCTCCTTTTTAGTCCTCAATCTACACTGATCTTTTGTTCGATGTCTGCATTCATGTATCGGTGCTAGGTTGACAGATGGTATCTTAAGTGTCCTAACGAGGGCGTCCAGGTTCACAACAACCCAACCTACGCCTTTATTATGGTTATGAACCAAGGAAAAACTAACCAGAACGGCCGAATCGAGTATAGGGTTTGCTTGAGACATCGTGATCCATATGCTTATTTGGTTGGCCAACTCGCTTTATGGCTGTTTTTTCGTTGGCAGGTTGAAAGAGAGCCATTTCCAGACTTCTCGCGTCCCGTGAAATAGCATAATATTAAGATATTGTAACAACAAAAAGACAGACCAACAGGTAAGTTAGATTGTCTTTTCTACTTACGAGTCTGTGGCTTATAATCATAGAGCAGAACTCTTATATCCAACAAGCCACGTGTGGACTCGTCGTCTATATAGCTATGTCGGCATCAAGACCTCTAAGGCTAGTCATGCACTTCGTGATAGTATCCCTTGAGCTGTGGAAAACCTCCCGGCCGTACCGAGCCCCACATCCACCCCAACTTCTGGGAGGTACATGAGGGGAACCTTATGATGCGTCATTAATTGATTCCACCTACATCCTCATAAAAATTCTTTCGGATTAATTAATGACTTCCCAATCGGTACCTGTAGAGATCTCGGCGGAGGCTCTCAACGCGTATAATAACAGCAGCTTTATCAATGAAGATAATAGCCTTCAAGAGCATGAGGGTGATAGCACCCTGTCGCATAACATTCGTGTGACCGGATGTAACTATCCGGTTTCACATCTGGCCTGTCGCATAATCCTAACGACATGAGCTTAAATAGGTGTGCCCGAACACATGGCTGTTCGATTTCCTTTGTTCTTTAGATAATTCTCATCAATTGACTGGTGCCATCAATGATCCCTGTGGAGCCAGTTGTCTGACACATAGTTGGTCCTTATCGCGCAACAATCTGCTGCAGCAACGCGACCGTGCAGTGACGCAGCTGATACCCCCGAACCTGGATACCGTATTTCGCTCTATTTTCGAGATGCCTGACAAAGAATCCATTGCGGGAACTTCCTCTTTCTCCTCCTTCGAGACGACCCAGTCCGTGGCTGGCAATAGTGCCCTTTCGAACCTTCGGCGCACGAGAAGCGTAGCAAGCCAACTGACGACCGTTCGGCCTGAGCATCTCGACGTCACTCAACCTTCTTCACTCCCTTCGCTATACATCGACAGTCTCCGATATGTCCTAGAGGACTGGATACACAAAAAGCGAAGGAGAAGCCTTTCGTGGATCCTTCGGTACGGCAAATACGGCATCAGGCTTAGCGACGACGGTACAGCAGGCGGCTGATATACTGGGTTTGTGGTCTAACGTCAGTCCCCGCCTTTCTGCGCACCCCCCCTTCCTGCGCGCTAAGACGCGACGCGCTCTGGTAATCCTTCCTCAATCACAACACCACAACATTACCAATTCTCATCCAAATCGTGTCAAATCTTCGTCATGAGTTTATCTAAAGTCGCTCGTGAGAATGATATAGCTGAAGTCCTCATCAGGAACGAAAATGGCGAGCCTTTGCGCCCTCTTGCGCGGCAGTATCACTTGCATGAGGGAATGCTACGCGGTCGGAAAAAGGGCTCAAGAGACGCACGCACAGCGCAAATTAGAACTCAAAAGCTATCGCCTTTGCAAGAGAAGGTATTAGCTAATTACCTTCTCGAAGAAGAAGCTGCCGGCCGGGGCTTATCGCGGCGTGATATCTGCGAGATTGCACAGGAGATTTACGACCCGGAAAGTGAGGACATCACGATCGGAAAGAACTGGCCGGACCGCTTCCTTGAACGCAACCCAGATATTAAATTGAAGCCATCTACACCTATTGAGGCCGCCAGAGCCAAAGAAGCAACTCCCGAGAGAATCCAACGCTTTTCTAGCGACCTAGAGCGCGAAATAGAAGAGAAGAATGTCCCGCCGGACCGCATCTACAATGTCGATGAACACGGCCTCACAGAGGGGAAAACTAAGGCCGGAAAAGTATTTGGCGATGCCCTCACTCGCCGGTCTTTCGTATCACAGAGCGATAATCGCACTTGGGTCTCTGTGTTGGGAACTGCCAACGCTGTTGGGCGACGCATCAAGCCGTGTGTGGTGTTTACGGGCATCAACCTCCAACAACAGTGGTTTCCTGAAAACCCTCCAGACTGGGCCTATGATTGTTCGGCCACAGGCTGGTCAAATGCCCGGATATGCGAGAAATGGTTAAAGGAGGTGTTTCTGCCGGAAACGAAGCCATCACGAGCCGATTCCTGGAGGATTTTGGTCCTCGATGGATTTTATGGTCATATTTCTCCTCGATTCCGATTCCGAGCTGCATTTCATCGAGTTCAGCTTATCTACTTACCCCCCCATTCATCCCACATCACGCAGCCGCTTGATGTGAGTGTTTTTGGCCCTCCCAAGCGGGCTTTCGAGGATCTTATGCGCAAGTATGCGTTCTTCACAACAGCATCTCCTATCGCAAAACAACGCTTCATAGAAGCATATAAAATAGCTTCTGAGAAAGCGATCACCGAGAAGAACATCCGACATGGTTTTTTGGCCGCTGGAATTTGGCCTATTAACGTGGAAAAGCCGCTTTCGCAGGCGCTCACTACCGAGCAGGAAGCCAAACCAAAAACACCACCAAGAACACCAAAACGCCGCCGCACACGACGAGATTCTATTCTAAATACGCCCAAGAATAAGGCCGAGCTTCAGGCACAGCTTTTATCCCTCCAGAAGGACCCTGAGAACTTTGAACACAAGGCGAATCTAATTGCCGAGAGGACTGGGAATAGTTACGAATTTCTGAAGGCGGAAGCAGCAGAATGGAAGGCGAAATTCACACATTTACAGGCACAACAGGCACAACAAGAATCTCAGAAGTCTACGAAGAAGAAAGCCATCGATTATGATCCTATAGGTCGATTTCCGACGAAGGAGGAGATTCAAGGGCAGAAGGAGAAGACCAAGAAGAGGAAGCGGCGAAGACGGGGAAATGCGCAACCCACGACCGAGCAGACTGTGGAAGATTGGTAATTTTGTTATGAACAACATGATGAGCCAATTCCAGGCGTAGCTAGTTAATTTACGTTGATTTCATGGAGAAATGCGGCCTTTCTGTTGTGGCTCGAAATCACGCTTTTGCGCAGAGGTGGGGGGGGTGCGCAGAAAGGCAGGAACTGACGTTAACGTACGTGATAAGCGAGTGTTGCAAACAAGCGAGTGTTACAAAAATCTTAACCCTTTAAGATAAAAATCGCCATAAAAATACAACAAATCATCCGATTAATTAAAACTAATCGCTATACTCTTCCCCAGACATGGCGACAACTATCTGACATGTTCTTGTATTATGACCTGTGTTGCCGCATGTTCCACAACGCCTTTCCTTCACTCGTGCCGACCCTCGTTGACCACCACTTCTCGACGATTCGGCCACCGCCTGCGCATCAACATCCTTCTGGCCAATTGCTTCCCTACCTTCCTCTAGAGTCATCATCCCTCTTTTCTGTAGGCGCGTCCTTTTTGCCCTCCGGCGCCGGCTTAGTGTCTCATTTGCCCGTCGAAGGTCCTGGATCTCAGACCTCATCAATGCCATCTCATGCATAACCGCCTTCGTTCCTTTAGAAAGAGACTTTAGTGCATCTAGAATAGACTCTGGGGAGCTACTTTGATGCCTTATGATTCGTCCTTCAAGGTATTCAGACTGAGATTCAGCCTCAAGGACGGTCTTTGGGGTCTTTGAAACCCAAGGGTTGGGGTGGCTAGCCTCCTCTTCGATAGGTGTTGGAGTCCGCAGCTGCACATCAAGCTTTGAGACCACACTTTCTGGGTCAGGAGGAACAAGCCCGGCTCCTCTAAAACCTGTCTTGATATTTGCTTCCGTCATCGTGGCTTGAAATGCGGCATAAAAGGCCGGAAAGAACTCAGTCTTCGAAACGTGGGTTATAAAGCATCGGATCAGATGCTCTATTTCTCGACCATAAGCCTTCTTAAGTAGCCCAAAGCACCCAACGTCAAGAGGCTAAAGCAGATGAGACGAATGAGGCGGCATACAAAGCGTGATGATCTTATTCTCCTTGCAATATTCCTCAAACTCGAGTGAGTGGTGACTTTCGTGGCCATCGAGGATCAGAAGACGATAGCGACTATTTGATCGCTTGGCTGTACACCGATCGAAGTGCTTTAGCCACTCGAGGCCTATCTCGTTATCGGTCCATCCATTTTGGCTCGTTGCAATGGCCCAATCGCCCGGGAGGTTGCTTTCTTGGTACCAGTTGGCAAGGTGATATTGGCCCGCAACCACGATGAACGGCTGGATCGCCCTGCCTTCCGCATTGATCGCCTGAATGACTGTAACCCATTCCCGGTTTCCAGGCTGGACTGATTTCGGTCGTCCACGCCTTTCTGCGCCTGTAACAACCATTCCGCTTGCAATCATGCCCATCATAAAGCCAGTCTCGTCAAAGTTATAGATATCATCTAATCGGATGCCGTACTTGGCGATTGTGTTCTCCACGAGCCTGAACCAATTGCGAATAATGGTCGGGTCTTCACATTTGGCTCTCTGATAGTCGTATTTACGAAAGAAACGCGTCTTAAGCTCTTTATGTCGCTTGACGAAGTTGGAAGCCCAGCGCTTGCCGACGGGTGACGCGTCGCGGTCTGCGAGCAATCGGTTGGCCATTTCTTCAACACCACGCAGTCGCGGAGGAAATCCTCGCGAATCTAGGTCGGTAATGAACTGAATAATAATCTGTTCTTCTAGATCAGATAGTTTCCGCGATTTAGGCGTGGTATGGCATCGAGAAAGAATGCCCTGCTGCCGGCGCCATAGTTTCATAGGATCAACTTTATAGATCTTTGCGGCGCGTCGGAGAGTTAGTTTTGGGTTACCTTGAAGGGCTCGAAGTGCGAGAAGGATATTAGCTTCATTATTAAACTCAGGCATATTGGGTTGTTGAGAATCAATTGATGAAGTGGAAATGTTGTAGGTTGAGGGATTTTTGTAACACTCGCTTGTCTGTAACACTCGCTTATCACCTACGTTAGAAGGTATTTGGAAAACTTTGCCCAGTCAGATGTTAAAGTCATGCGCCCATAAGGCTCATGCGTCCGTATCAAATGCCAATAGTAAACCCTATTATAGATGCACGTATTCTGTCCTAACTATAAGTCTTTCTACACATACAACCTCGATACTAGCCAGACTTTTACTTCTTAATTCGTTCTGTAGCCTCTCGCACCACCTTAGCTTCTCATTATTCCCAATGCCACACGCCACAAGTTCCACCTCAACCCTCTCTAAGAGATCCATTATTTCAAGCCCTCCTAGCACCCAGTGAAAAGCTGCCTCTGCTCGCGACCTTACTTTAGCAATGTTAGGCATTGGCGCTTCAGGCAATATTGGAATAGCAGATGCTGTGCTTGAACCTAGCACAATCTTCATACGTAGCCCTCGTAATCCATCAGCCCAACCCCTGCACAGATCATGCCAGTTTTCGCGCCCTGCATCGTCAATCATCTCCCGGGCAAGAAGTTCCAATCTCGCGAAGCGCATTGAAGCGCGTTGCCAAGGGGCCAAGCCACTTGTGAACGCCCGAGCAGCCCAAAGACCGGACCTGAACCAGTTTATAAAGACAAACTCGTTCTCAATGAAGGGAACAAGCCGCGCTTCATGATAAACCTGCGAGTTCACTTGCAAAAGGCTTGTCGGGAGGCCAGATAATGGCCGGTCTGCCGAAAGTAAAGGGGCGGTTACAGTAGATTCATCGCGGCCGGGAGAGAGGTCCAAGTTGCAGACAACGTGACGAAGGCTGTATTGTCGATGGATGTGTCTAAGCTGCAGTGGCACGATTGGCATCTTGCAGCGAGGACTTGTGAGGTGAAGCCAATGATAGATGCGGAGACGAATCTCGACGGGTAATGATAGTAAGGTCGTTGTCTGATGTTTAGGCTTGTGACCTAGTTATGGCCTATTGAAAAGTCGGCGGCGTTGATGTCTATTTACCTTGGATGGCCCTAAGGCCTGCCTTGATAGTTCCCATCTCCGCTCCCCAGTAGTGTGGCGGAAGCAGTGGTTTTCATGGTGATGGTTCGAAAAGTACATGTTGGGTTGTTGAATGACAAGCTTGGATGGTTGCTTTGGGGGCTGGTCTCTTTCTCAAGAGCCTTGGTTGCTAAGCTGGGCATAACGCCTTTTTGTTATGAGGCATTTATACATACGCCAGGGCATGGGATGACTTTTCACCAGGCCATGATCAACGGGGCCGTGAGATTCTGGCCTCATCACCTACAGGGTGACTAAAGAGTCAAAAGTATTGACTCCTAAAGTCCTGCACAGTCGCTTCATCGATCGTACAAGCTAAACGTGACTGGCTCAAGGTATGCTATGCTATTACATGGTAATGACGGTATGGGCGATGGTACCGTTGGCATGATGAAGATGATGGTGTGATCGGTCGGAAGCCGCCGTTTCTGTGCGGCCATTATTGGGTTACTCTCGTTTAGAGTTTCGCTCCATATTGTGTGATACCTCAAGCAATCTGGATGGCGGCACTGGGCTCGCAGCTTACCACAAAGTTCAGCCACACCGGCCCGAAGATAAGGTTGATGATCTGATGTTCATGAGCCTAGAATGTCACACCACTTGGGGATAATCCACCTCATGCGACCTGCTATTGACTTTGTGTGGCATTACTTGCACCGCTGACACGCGATATACAGGTTATTAGGCTGCGTACGGCTTGCCAGTTAAAGATGCGGCAAGACGTCGAGATCTCTCCCCGACTTTCGAGTAACGTGAATGATAAGCTTATATCACAAACAAGCATGTGTCACAAAATCTTAACCTTCATGACAGGATTGAAAATAACATAACAAAGCATTAGATCAATTGAATTCAATCGCTACCCTCTTCCCTGGATAGCTCAACAACAATTTGACATGTTCTTGCATCATGACCGGCCTTGCCGCTGTTAAAACAAAAATGGGGTTAACCCCAGAAGACTGTTGAGACTTATACTTCAACAGCCGCATATTCCACAGCGGCCTTCCCTCGGTCGCGCGGTCCCGCCTCAACCACCACTTCTCGACGATTCAGCCTGTACCTGTATATCAACATCCATTTGATCAATTGCTTCCCTTGCCTCATCTACAGTCATCTTCCCTCTATCTTGTAGGCGGGTTCTTTTTGCTCTGCGCCGCTTACTAAGGGCCTCATTTGACCGTCGAAGGTTCTGGACCTCAGACTCTAATAAGGTCATCTTATGCATTACCTTCGTTCCCTTAGTCAATGACTTAAGAGCCTCAAGAATAGATGCCGTTGAGCTACATTGGTGCCTTTTGATTCGTCTTTCGAGGTATTTAGATTGAGACCTGGCCTCAAGGACTGTCTGGGATCTTTGGGACCTAAGGGTTAGGCAGGCTGGCCTCCTCCTCAACAGGCGTTGGGGCCCGTAGCTGCACGTCAAGCTTTGATATGACACTTTCGGGGTTTATTGGAACAAGCTCGGCTCCTCCAAAAACCCCCTTGATATTGCTTTTCGTCATGGTGGCCTTGTAGGCGGCGTAAAAGCCTAGGAAGAACTCGGTCTTCAAAAGGTGGGTAATAGAGCAACTGATCAAATGCTCAATCTCTCGAACATATGCTTTTTTAAACGGGCCCGAAGAACCCGAAGTTAAGAGGCTGGAGTAGATGAGACGGATGAGGCGGCATACAAAGCGTGGTAATCTTGTTTTCCTCGCAATATGTCTCAAAGTCAACTGAGTGGTGACGTTCGTAGCCATCGAGGATCAGAAGACGATAGTGACTGTTTGATCGGATGCTTGTATGCCGATAAAAGTGCTTTAACCACTCGAGGCCCGTCTCGTTATCGGCCCAGGCATTTTGAGTTGTGGTAATAGCCCAATCACCTGGCAGGTTACTTTCCTGGTATCAGCTGGGGAGGTGATATTGGTCTGCAACCACGATGAACGGCTGGATAGCCCACCCTTCCGCATTGATACCCTGGATGACCGTAGCCCATTCCCGATTTCTAGGCTGGACTGGTTTTAGGTTTCCACGCCTATCTGCGCCTGTAACGACCATTCCGCTTGCAATCATGCCCATCATAAAACTAATCTCATCAGAGGTATACATTATCGGCAGGGGTGATATCATATTTCGCGATTGTGTCTGCTACGAGCGCGAACTAATTGCGAATAGCAGTCGGATCTTCGCATTTAGCCCTCTGATATTCGTTTTTACGATGAAAACGCGCCTTAAAGCCTGGGTGTCGCTTGACGAAGTTAGAAGCCCTGCGCTTGCCGCCAGGTGATGCATCGCGGTCCGCAAGCAGTCGATTGGTCATTTCTCCAACACCACGCGGCCACGGGGGAAACCCTCGCGAATATAGGTTGACGATAAATTGAATAATGATATGCTCCTCTAGATCGGATGGTTTCCGCGAGTTAGGCGTAGTATCACATCGCGATAGGACGCCATTCTCTCGGTCAAAGAGAGTACTGTAACGGAGTTGATAGATCTTTGCGGCGTGTCGGAGGCTTAATTTTGGGTCATTTTTATAGGTTTGAAGTGCAAGAAGGATATTGGTCTCGTTATCTGATTGTGGCATTTTGTGCGGTTGAGAAATATGTGATCAAATGAAAAGAGGAGAGGTTCACGGATTTTTGACCCCTTCGCTTGCCATGCACGTTAACCGTTTACAACTAAATCTTGTTAGCATGGCGGTTAACATATTAAGACATTATCTGGATAACTATCTCGATACGGATGTTGACTGGCGTGGCTTCATACGTTTAATATATTTGGTAGCAGCGTGCTGATATGCAGGAGCACAACACACAATGCCTTCCTGAAAAGCCATTCGGGGCTACATTCAGTCAGAAAGATAACCCCCTGCGTGCTTTGTAAAAGTAACGCGCAGAGTGAGGTTGCCACACCTTATAAAAGTCTAACTTGCTAAATCTAAGTCAATATTATTGAACCTTTCTTTTCGTTCGCATACTCCAGCTAAGCGAATATTCATGTCCCTATGGAATTAAGAGCTTGCGTCCCTCATGAGTTGTGAACTAGAGTTGACTAGGTAAATGACATCCACACATCTTGCGGCTCGCCCCTTACATGCCTTCATCGGGCTCAGACACACGACCTGTACACAGTTTACCGCAGGAGTCATATTGAGCCAAACCTCTGCCTTGCTATATCTCAGCGCCTGGCTTGGCCATGACCCGAATTTTCTTCATTCCCTGGGACTTTTGCAGTGACCATCCCGCCACAGCCATTCTTCGGCCAGCTCTCTGCGATGACTTGTATATCAGAGCTATTCGGTCGTTGCAAAATGGATTCTTCGTTATAGCTTTGTGGCACGAGGGGATCCCAGTTTGAAATTAGTAATCTCATCATCTTCCGTTATACGCTACTAGGAGTCGGACCTTGCCTGCTAGGCCGCTCGCGATGCCTGCTGATTCTGACCTCCGACTGAATAGCCTGCAGTCGCGCTTCTTCATACCAGGCGCTTAGTGTCTTGCCTTGGTATGCCAGGTCTTCATCCTTGATAAATGTGCTAGTCATATGATAGTAGTATGAACTTTCGAGCTTGGATGACATTTTGATGCAGGATTTGCTGGTGTTTGTTGTTCTAGGCGTGTTGTCAGAAAAGCATTTTGAAGTTCATAGGTGGAAGCGTGTGGGGTGAGGAGACGGCTTCAGGAGTTTCCAAAATGATTTCGCCTCATCAATCCACGGCCACCTGATGTCCGGTCTAATATTAAAAGAACAAGCCCCCCAAGGCCAAGGTATTTGATTGTAAGTGTGGTTTTTTCTGGGGGGAGGGGGGTTCTTTGGCCGGTAACGACAAAAATCTGTTTAAAAATACAAATGCATCAGTCTCACTAGGACACCCACTCATGTAAACGAGGCAGGCTGGAAGTCGGTGACAACCGACCACGGTGGCTGGAAACCGAACTGGGGTCGAGACCCTGAGTCACGACACACGAGCTCCAACTGTTTCCCTGGCCCTCCAGGTGCCGATCCAAGCGCGTTACATTACAAGGTCACATTGGTGGCTGCGGTCCTGTTTATTCCAGTGCCCGTGCAGGCTGTCGGACATAAGACAAGTCGATGAGCTGTTAGCGATCAAGCATTGCTTCCCACAACATGTTACATCAGACGAGAATCTAGGCCTTACAGCTCGAGGTAAATTGCTGATAGAGTGGCGGCAGCGTAGTGGCTAATAAATGATCCGTGAAATCACCATGGTGTGACATCACTATTTAATGCGCAACCGCCAATAGCATCACCATCCATCCATCCATCCATCCATCCATCCATCCAATCCATCCATCTGGTCGTCAGATCATGCCAGTGGGACGCCTTTTCGCCAATTGCTAAGGTATTCTTTAGCAGCTTCCTGTGCGAGCGATCGGCTCGGGATGGTAAGACATCAACGGACGAAGCAAATCAGTTAGGAAATTTCGAATTTCCTGGCTCTTCGGAGGTGTACGATGGATCGAGATCAATGCATGCGGGTTCAAACTCGGTGCAGCTTCGATGATCTGACATGGAGGGAACCTTAACATGATTCTGTTTGATGGCGACCCTCCCTTTCTACACCCTTGGTAACACTGTTACAATGGCAAACCACCATCCGCCGCTAACATTTTACGATCACGAAAGCTAATTTATCCACCCTTTAAGTCGCCCTCTGCATTGGCATTCTGGTATCCTGGAATCCCTAAAATTCGCCTTCTTTGAGAGAGCTATAGGTCCGGTTAAACTCTATCAATCTCTTTTGGCCATAAATGACGACGCGCCCGCTGCGAGACCCTCTCCTATACCAACCTTGGGCCCCATATCTGCCTATTGAGTCTCATACATTCGGTCCTTTCCTCCCTCATCCCGTGCAGATACGGCGTCGAATCATTGTAGTCTATACTCTCCATTTGTGCCATTAACGACGATCTCACTCGCGGGATATTAGTCATTTATCAAAGTCTAATATCTGACGCGTTATTACGGGGAATTTTTACATCTCGTTGTCCTATCGACCCCCAGCTTCCTCAGCCTCTGAACGTCTCGACCTGCACATGCACTCAGCCCCACGGGCACGGATACAATTTTCCACATGATAACCCCCTAGCCGTCAACCATACCCAGCCATGGCGGCCGCTATCTCGTCGATCCCGCCGCTGCGATCCCCAACTCCAATTCGAGATTGGGCCGTAGTCGGGACTTCGACTATCTCTCGTCGCGATTTGGCTTTGCCTGGCGGCACTAAAGAACGCATTACTGAAATCCGCGAGGAGCAACCAAAGACCCTACAAGACATTATTGAAATCGCCAATTGTATTTTGCGACACAGAGCGCCACCACCAAGCCCTGATTACAATAAGAGAAAGCAGGAAGACGGTTGCCAAACTATCCGTTCCAGCTTCAACACAGGCGTCTTAAGCAACAGAGTCAGGGTGGCCGAAAGCAAGATAGAGCTGCCCCACCTTGGCTCTACAAACGAACCCTATGGCGCCGTCTTCAAGCATGACACCAATTCTCCAAGAGAGCTAAGGAAATACACTAAACAAGACAAGAGGACTGGGCTTGGCGTCCCCAGCGTCCGCAGAAAATCGAACGAACAGATTCGACCAATTCTGCGTCCGCGCAGTCATCGTCGGTCCTCAAGCGCGCCTACACTTTCCAAGACTGTTCAGTTCGACTCAGACTTGGAAAATGTTCGCTATTTTTATCAAGCTGACCGTCCCTTCGCCGTGAGTGAAGATACATCACCTGTCACTGACTGTGATGAAACCGATATATTCCCACCTCCATATGATGAGTGCCTAAAAAGGGGAGCACTGTCTTATGAATGGGAGTTAGTCACGCCCAACTTCCCTCGTGATACTACTGCTCGTAAAGCCATGCCCGTCAGGCTTGAGAGGGTATATCTTTCCGATGACCAAACAGCCATATTGGGTTCCGTTATCGTGGTCAA
>WXYL01000501.1:0-15342 GCA_010015875.1 Fusarium haematococcum
CGCCACCCTACGCTCAGTACGACGCCCCGTCACAACTGCCAACATAAACCAATTGGGTTACGGTTTACTACGTTGGGAACCTTGACCGTCACACTTACCCCCTCTTAGGTTCCCTATCAGAAGATCTAAAAGTACCTACACGTAAGCATGGGTATCCGAAACCATGGGTATCTAAAACCGTAACCCACCAACTCTGGCCGAGCACGCAGTTATTAGCCCGGAGGAG
Source organism: Fusarium haematococcum (assembly GCA_010015875.1). Classification (NCBI taxonomy): domain Eukaryota; kingdom Fungi; phylum Ascomycota; class Sordariomycetes; order Hypocreales; family Nectriaceae; genus Fusarium; species Fusarium haematococcum. Next base: position 227 of record WXYL01000501.1, read on the forward strand.
TAAGCGGAGGGGCCTGGGGGAGTCTCGTCTTATCTGGTAGGTGGGATAGCTGCATTGCCTAGAATGTTTACGCAGAGTTCCTTATGTTCTCTATAAAACGGCGTGATTGCCTGTTATTTTCTATATTAATCCTTAATTAAAATCCTTTTGCTATACCTTACTTAATTCTGTTTATGGTCTTTACTTTTTCTTTGTCTTTAATATATTATACCTTATGTCTCTTAAAAGGTAGCGAGGGCGAAAGGCCTAAGACCCTAATGAGCTAGTTAAGCGTGTAATACTAGATAGCCTTTTATATAATTGCTCTTAACTTAATTTTTATCTAGTAAGAAGGAATTTAAGTAAATAAACTAAGGAGAGATATAATTAGGAGCTTATAATATAAGAAGTATAAGTTATATTTTATAATTATTAGAGAGTAGCTAATTTATCTCTAGATATAAGAGGAGGTTTCTAGGGTTTATACTATAAGATATATAAACTTTGAAATATTTTACCAAGGTTCTTAGGCGGTCTAAGTTTAGTAGGCTTTCTTAAGGAGATAGGTAAAAGATATTAATAATAAGTAGTATTCGCAGGGCAATATAGAGGTTTTATAGCATATAGGAATATATAAATTATATTTATATTTTTCCTAAGGTTAAGTTATTTATAGCTCTAGTATATCCTTATAATGATTTTTATATAAAAAGATTTCTTATTAGTAAACCTAAGTATATTAAAGGGGAGCTTATAAAAAGTATAAGCCTCTTAAAAGGAAAAAAAGGCCTAAGAAAAAAGGCTTTTATTACTATTAAAAACTATATTTATATATAGAATTACTTTTAGATAAATAATTTTTATTAATATATTTATAAAAGAAGCCGGGTTAATAATATAAATTTACTTAATACTTATTGCTTTATGTCCGCGAGGTATTAAGAGATATACTAAGCGAGATATTAAGTAAGATGCTTATTAATAGAGATTAATTAACTCTAACTTATATTAGGATATATAGTATATCTTATTATAGAAATATAGATATCTAGAGTTTTATTTAAAGTTTATAAGAGAAATTTATAAGGCAATAGATATCACCTAATATATTACTTAATATTAGTGATTTTTTCTAGTCCTAAGATTATATAAGCTAGAATATTTATTTAGGGAGTAAATAATAGTATTAGATAGTCTTTTATTACCTCTTTTTACATAACTTATATTATATTAGCTAGTAAATATAATTTCTTCTTATATATTTACTAGAATTAATATAGTTAAAGATATTTTAGTACTTTAATTACTAAAGAATAATAATTTCTGCCTAATAGAATAAGTAGATAATATATAGGAAAAGCTAGTATTCCCCAAATGGTCCTTAATAGGGCTAAAAGTAAAAGGAAAGAATCTAAGGTCTTAGGACTCTTAGTTTTTTAACTTAGGAAAGCGCGCAGGCTTTATTATATAGCTAGGATTATATGCTATATATCGCGAAGCTCTTATTAAAGTAAATAGTAAGTTATCTTAATAGTATGCCGCCTAAGTACTAAGGTTAATTTAAATAATAGTTATTTATTTAGCTAGATACTATGATTTATATTATAGAATAATCCTTATATGCTTTTTAATAAGTATCTCGGTAATATCTCTACTATAAATAGCATAAGAAGCTATCTTAGTATAGAGCTCTAGATAGACCTAGCTAAAGATTTTTAATTTATAATAATAAGAAGAAATTTAAATCTTTAATTTTTATTCCCCGCTAAAGAAGTAAAGGAGTTATAAAAGAGCTTAACTTATCTTTCTTTAACTAAGATAATTAATAATATTAACTCTAAGATTAAAACTTCGGCGTTATTAAAAGCGCGAATAGAGCTTAAGCTATAGTAAAAGGCTACTTATAAGGATTAATAATTGCTTAGAAATAATAAGTTAAAGTGGTTTTAAGCTAGCTAGAAGGTTATATATAAAACTAATTATAAGGATTATAAGTATAGTAATTAGCGTTATAGTTATTTTAATTATATTAGTTATATATTTCTAGAAGAATGCGTTTATCTAGTATTTACCTTATAAATAAGGGCCTAGCCGTAAAGTCTTAAATAGATTTCTGCTCTTTAAGATCTTATTTCCCTTTAATTTAATAATTATTTTATAGCTTATTAAAAAGGCCTTTACCTAATTTAAGGTTATTGCCTAGTTATTGCTTGCCGCAATGATTTATTAAAGTAAGGTTATTAGCTAGGTATGATAACTATGACTATTATTTACTAATACGTATATATTAGGGTGCCTAAAAAAAGCTAATGGTGGCATATCTATTGATGCTTAGAGAAATTATATGCCGAAGAAGTAAGGCTTGCTAGCTTTTGCTTCTTATATAGCACCTGGTTAAAAGGTAAAACTGCCTGGGCGGCTTATTGCAAGGCCTATATTGAGGAGTTTATAATTCTCGTCTGCTGTAACCTAGTTATTTTCCGTTATGTAATCGTATGTGCTGGGTATTGCCCTGTTTACCTTGGGCGAGTAGATCTCCCCGCGGAAGAAAGGATGCGACAGTGGTCTGACTAAGACGCTTAGAAACGTTATATTAGATTTAATATCTTCTAAACTGTCGCTACTAAGAATAGAAATTAAACCAGGTGGTAGCTCACGCTTGAATTCCTATACTAAGCTATTTAGTAAGGGGCTAATAAGGCTACTATTTAAGTAATATAGGCCTGGTGATTAATTTAGCCTCGGAATTTAATCTATGCTATTGTTAATGTAAGATAGGATATAATTAGGAGGGTTTAACTAGCTGCTTAGATTATTGCCTCTTAGTCTAGTAGTTAAAGTTTAGGGGAAGAAATATTTAGAGCTATTATAAACTATTTATATTATTTACTTTATAGTATTAATATTATTAGGTGGTATTATATAGAAGCTACTAGCTTAGTTAACTTAGAAACCCTAATTAAAAGTAAGCCTAGTTATAAGTAATAGATACTATAATAAGAAAGATATTAATTTATTAAAAGCAGGGATATCTTTTTTAGTGGTAAGACTAAGTAAGCTAATAGGAATTTTTAGGCTAGCTATATCGCTTACTTTATAGTTATGGGTAGAATAATAACTAGGGTTAGAAATAGTAGAGGCATAGTTTAATTAGAAGCTAAGAAGGGGGATAGAGGTTATATTTAGTGAAACTTAAAAAGACTTAGTGGGAATATATTAAAGGAGAGGTAAGGGGCGCTAAGGGCTTAATATAACTAAGGGTATTATTTATTAAGTATTACTATGTGATTAACTTATGGTCTATTAGTTAGGGGAGTCTTTACTATTAAGGTACTTAGCATAGACTTAAGTATAAGAGTAATAAAAGGAAAATATTTAAGTCCTTAGGAGGTAAGCGCGTTTGCCCCTTAAGTATTTATTCTTATTAGGAGAACACCTAGTTAATATCCCTGACTTTAATTAGTACCCTTAAAGTGTATATATGCTAGGTAGAATAGTAAGTAAGCTGATCGGGCTTGTATTATTTGCCTCTTTTATATGGCCGAGGGGCGGTAAAGTTATTAGCGATATTTATTATATAGTAGCTAATGTATTAACTTTATTACTAGATGTGATTTTCCCTTATATTACTTTTTTATAGAGGCCTCTTAATAGTTAGACTTATTAGCTGAGATAGAACTTATTTTGCTAATATTTAGCCAAGGGGTTATAGTCTTAATAGATTATAATATTATTTATCCCTTTATTTATTTTTACTTAGCTTTAATACCCTTTTATTACCTTTATATCTTATAGGCATAAGCGAAGGTAAACTAGATAGCTAGACTTTTCTAGGTTTTTTTATTATCTATAAGATAATAATAGTCTCTTACTAATAGGGTGACTTTATAAGATGTGGCTAAGGGGCTAGGGGACGTAGGGGCTGACTTAATATGCCTTTCTATCTGGCTATTTATATGCTTAGATATGGGCTATGGTGCTATAGCCTATTTTTTATAATATTATGCTTTTCCCCTACTTAGTCTTAGCTTTTTTCTTTTCTTTTTATTATCTTTACCTCTTTTTTTCCCTTTAAGCTTAATCTCCTTTTTATAAAATCTTAGAATACCTAGTCTTAGTAGCTATAAGGCATAGGCTTATACTTTTATTAATAATTTTAGCTATTTATCTCCTTAGGGTGCTAAAGATATTAATAGAGAAAGTATACCTACCTTAGATATATTTTATATTATAAAGTTTAAACTTATAGTTAAAGTAAGTAATAATAAGAGCCTAGCCCTCTTAAGTCTATATGCCTATATATCTAGGGTAAGAACCCTTAAAAACTCGCCTATTAATAAGCTTTATATTAGGTTTATAGCTCTAGTAACTTTAGACTTTATAATCCCTTTTATAATAATTAGTTACTAATAAGAGTTTTCATATTATAAGTCAAGCTACCTTAGTTTCTTTAACTAAAATATTATTAATTTTACTAGAGAGAGCTATAACTAGATCTAATAGTTATATTTAGGAGAGAATATATAAGAAATATTTAATACTCTTATAATACTAGATATTAAGGAGGATAAGACTAAAGATAAAATGCTAAAATAGATAATAGGCTTATAGTAAGTATATCTTCTTATAAGAAAATATACTAAGAGACCTAAGGGGATTATTTCTTATATCCTTATTACTATTATTTTTACTTAATAATATATATTATAAATATAATTAATTAGTAGGTTTATATCTAACTTAATAGCTGCCTTGAGATAAGTATTATTAAGTATCTTAGATTATTGGCCTAGAGGTATTAGAGAAAGGTATAGAAAGTAGCTAAATACTAATCTAGCCTGCGGGTTAAAGTAGGGGCTCTTAGCTAAGGAAGTAGGTTTTAGTATTTTCTTTAAAGGTATATAGTAAAACTACCTTTTAGACTATAAAAAATAATTAATTAATTAATTCTAGGTAATTCGCTAAATTTAAAAATAATATTTTAGATAAACTAGTAGAAGGACTATATAAAAAACTAAAGAAAATAATAGTTTTAGGCCTATTATAAGATTAATTTAAACTTTTATTAATAACTAAGAGAATAGACCTATATAGATTTTTTTATAGCCTAGTATATAAATACCTATGGTTTTTAGCTATTGCTATTAGGCTTAAAGACTTTTATGAGTAAGTCTAAGAATATATCCCTAATTATATACTCCTTATAAAAGATTACGGCTTTATATTTAATATTAATTTACTTTAAATACTTAGTAGGAGAGAATAGCTTAATAATAATATTATTCTTATTTGCTTATATTTATTTAAAAAACTACTCTTTATTTAAGTTAGCTTTTTTATTTTAATTTATAACGAGGGGGGACTAATATTATGCCTATTTAAGATCGCAATAAGGTAGATAGCTTAATAGAGGTGAGAAAGGGGGGAATACCTCTTGGTTTATTTTTTCTTACTCTTTTAGCATAAGAACTACTTTAGCCTCCTTGAGATAAATAAAAGGGAAAACTTAATTTTTTATTTTAACTCTTTATTTGCGGGGGTAAATGCTTTTATTAAGGTTAGTATTTAAATAGGCTCTTAATAGCATATATTAATAATTAATAGGCGGTATATAATAGAGAATTCGCCTATTTTAAGTATTATAAGAAATTAGGATATTAGGGCGGGCTCTATTAAAATAATGGATATAGCTGTGGCCCTCTTATTATCTCGTTTAGCTATTCTTAGATACTAGGATAACTTATTATCTCTGAGTATGATTATAGGGAGCTAAGGGCTAAGGCTATATAAATTCTATAATATAGATTTAGGAGTGGGAGGTTAATTGCTGCATAGGTAAATAAAAGAAAGGCTTTAGTGGCGGAATAGTATAATATAGGAGTAAGGAGTAAAAGGTAGAAGAGAGGAGGTAAAAAGGAAGTAATTAGATAAAGACCTCATAGAATATTAAATATCTTACTTTCTAGATAGAATAGGGCGGGATCTCTGGGATTACTTATTAGTAGGAGGTAATATAATATAGGATATTTATTAGAGTTCTTTTATAACTAAATAGATAGTTTTTTAAAACCTAGAGGCCTGATATATATAGGGATATTAAATAGCTAGAAAGATAATTATTATAAATATTATTATTTATATATAAATAAGGAGAGTATTTCTAAATAAAGAGGGCTTAGTATTATTAGGGTTATATCTAGAAGGGGATTTATTTTTTAATATACCTTAGGGAAAAAGGGGATTTTATTTATACCTGCTAATACCTCTTATTATTATATTAATATTAGGGAGAAGTAACTATAAGGTGCTAATAGCCTAAAATATATTTTTAAATAGAAATATAATATAATAATTTACCTCTTTTATATAATAGTATATCTTAGCTATTATGCTATAAGATAAAAGATTAGGTAATAATTATTATTATAGTAATAATAATAAATACTTTAGCTACCTTAGTTCTTTATTGCCTTATATTTATTATTTAGACCTATAAACCCTTCTGCTAACTTTAATAATTACTTTAGCGCTTTCTTACTTATATATATTAAGTAGCTAATATATTTAATAAGCCGTTATATAATATCTATTATAAATTAATTAATTAATGAATTAATAAAATAATATAGAGGATTTGCTATAGCAGAATTAGATAGTTAGTATATATGGCGACTGATATGGGTTTAGCTGATATATTAGTGACGGCAGGCCGGTGAGAGTAATGACCGATAGGGCGACGGTCGGCTCAGCGGGTATCCGCGGCTGATACAGGATGTCATATCGGTCGGAGTTTGAAAATAGAGCGATCTAGGAAAATAGACCGATACGGGCCCAGACGGGCCACCACGCGCACGGCAGAGAGCTATACAACCTCGGGGTACGGCCAGGAAAAGCGACACTCGACAAGCACCAGGGGACGCACCGAGCCATCAGCTCAGTGATCACCCAGATGCGCACCGGCAAGATCGGCCTCCGGGCCTACCTAAGCGCCATCAACAAAGCCGAGACCGACCAATGCCAGTGCGGCCGCGGACCACAAACAGTACGACACATCCTACTCGAATGCAGGAACTGGATAGAGGAACGACAAGAGATATGGGCAAGCAAGCAACCATGCGTAGACATCAAGAAGATTCTCTATAAATCGTCAATGGCAGTACAAGCAGCAAAAATGCTACTCAGGACGGGGCTACTCGGACAGTTCCAAGCAGTCCCGGCCACGGTCTCCAACACATAAAGTCAACGAGCGAATTCAGTAAACAGAAGGAAAGGAGGGCCGGGAGGCCCGACACGTGCATAGATGCAGAATAGATAAGTAGGCTAGCAGTAGAGGTATCCAGACCTGGGCAGAGGGGGAAGCAGCTCTATAAGGACACCAGTTGACGAGACAGGAGAGTCCTGACAGAAATGGCTTCCTGCTGAAGCAAGAAGTGGGAACACCTATATTGTGGTCTGTACGCTGCATAGCTGCCACTAGGGCGGCTGGGATAGTCTATGAATAAAACAAACAAACAAACAAACAGGCCACCACGCGCACCGACCGTGCGCCACCTTTGTATCAGTCGGGCTCCACATCGACCCCACACATACCGACCTTGTGCCGCCGCTGTATCGGCCGGGCTCCATATCGGCTCTTTCAGGGTCAGTGTATGCAATGGCCGATATGGGGCACGGCCGATACAGCGGTGGCGCAAGGTTGGTGGGCGTAGGGCTGGCCTGGTTAGTATCGGTCGGGTTTTCTGTATCCTTCCATTTATAGATTCCGACCGATACGACACACCGTATCGACCGCCTATATCCGCCAAGCCGACTATCGTCCGTATCGGCCGCTGCTCCTGTCGGCCAGCCATCACTAATGGATCGGTCAAATCCACACCGGTCGCGGCGTAGACCGACTCTTTGACTCTGCTATAATGAACCTCTTATATTAGTTTGCTAGTATATAAGTTATCATGGAATCATTTGATTAAATGCCGATATAATTATGCAACGTATTATTACACCGATTATTTCTTCTAGTCAAGGATAGACCGGTCTTGCTTTCCTTCTAGTTCCTCTTCGCGCTAAGTCTTATATCTTAGACCTAATTACTCTAATTATTTAATGCTTGCTTAGATATTATTTCTTATAAGTTTATAAATATGGGTTTTTTTAGGGGGAAATTTCCTTTCTATATAGATTTCTAAGTAATAAACCTTATTAAAGTCCTCTAAGTTTTAAGCTAAGTCTCTTTTTTTTTTTCCTTTTTCTTTATCTATTATATAATTATAGCTGAATTTTGGTTTATAGATCTATAAGGTTATGCCTCATAAACCTATTAGGTTTTTTAGTCTTTTTTTCTTTTCTTTTTTATTAATTTAATAATAAATACTAAATCCTTAATCTCGCTTACGCTCTCGTAACTATTACTACTAATCTCTACTATTAGCCTACTTTTATAATATAGGCTTACTGCTATATCCCTATCGTATTATCTTAATATATCTTATTATAAAACTTCGTCTTATCTCCTTAAGAGCTTATATAGTGATATCTGGTTTATCTCTTTATCCTTACTTTTATATAAATTATATTCCTAATTTATTTAAATATCATTATTAGTTATAGCTATAAGAAATACTAAAATAAAGTTAATTGCATTTAATATAGCTTTACTTTATTTTTAAATCTTAAAAAATATATAGAAAATAGATTTTTAAATAAAAAGTAAAGTAATATTTATATCCCTTATTATTAGGCATATAAAATAAGATATTATAAGGAACTATAAATCTCGCTTATAAGCTTCGGAGTATTAAGGTCTATACTAGTAAGAAAGTAGCTTATTAATACCTCTAGTCATAAATTATAGTTTAGAGACCTTTAGTTCTCTTTTACGTGCTATTTAAAAAACTTATATAATAGAAGATATAAGATTATCTAAAGTAAATTAGTTATACTTATATTTTAATTCTAGCTGGCTTAAAAGGAATATTTTAAGCGCTAACTTATAATTAGGGTCTTTTAATACTAAATAAGTAATTTTAAGAGATCTAAATCCGAGAAGTTATACTTTAATTATTAATTAAGACTAAGCTCTCAGGTTAAGAGTACCTTTACTAGGGTTATTTTCTTTATTATCTAGGAGAGGATTCTTACTAATTAGCTATACTTAATTCTATATAATAAAGAGATATAGCTTTTTTAATTTCTTAAGGAATATTATATTTACCCCTAGAAAGTTCCTTAATAAGAAAGCGCTACATATAATTATTTAGACTATATAGAAAGACTATTCTTAGCCTAAGATAAGCTATTTTAATATACCTGCGTAGGGCTAAAGATATTAAGTATCTTTCTATAAAGTATAGATCGAGGGGATTAAAGAGTTAATTCTCTTTAGCCGGTTTAAAAGTTGTATCCTCTCTGATATATCCGTGAGGCTCTTAAATACTAATTTATTAGTAATAACTTAAGTTATATGCTCTATATTATGCTATGATATACTAGGAGCTTATAGTTATAGTTCCCTTATAGATTCGGGATCTATATATCGCAATACTAATCTTAACCCTATGATTTTAATCTAAATATTAAGGATAAACCTAAAATATTAATTTATTTCTTAAAAATGGATTAGTTAATATATATAGTTAAGCGGGGCGCTTTAAGTACTTTATCGCATTTAGCTATAATTATTTTATGCTACATGCTAATTATTAGGTCTTTATATATAGTAGGTATATAATAGATTAATTTTAAAAAGGGGGCTACTAGTAACTTATAGTTAAGTAATCTTTTTAAGATACTTACCTTACTTTTATTAAGTCTTACTTATTATTTTTTCTCTATAGTTATTTTAAAGTGATTTTATATAATCTCTGCGTAGATATATCTATTAGAGAAATTTCTCTTACTTATAGACTCCTCGTTAATCTTATTAAGAGCTTTTTAGTTAGTGTCTTTGCTCGTGATATTAGTTATCTCTCTTCTAGGGAAAGGTATTTTGCTCTTACCTACAAAGAGCTCGAGAGTCCACTAATGAAAGAGACCTTTAGTTTTTATAAGCGCCTTGATATAACTTTTTCCTTGATCGCATTACACATAGGTATTTAGAGGAAGGTAAAGTATTAGCGGCTCTCCCTCTCTTAGTAGACTCTCTAATATTAAGTAAGAACGCATTAAGGCCCTCCGTAATATATCTTAAGTAATACTACTAGTAATAAGATTTTAGGGATTATATTAGTTATACCTCTTTAGCTTAAAAATTTACTTAAGTTAAGAAACCTTAGCGGTATTAATATTATAGTTATAGGAGGAGTAATTAGGCGCGAAAATAAATGCGTCGATTATAACTTTAATAATGCCTTAATAAGTTATATTATATTTAAATAAATAATGATAGAGTTTATCTAGGGATAGGAAGAGAAAGAGAAGGGATTGAAATTATTGCCCTTAGAGAGTGTATAGTCTAAAGTGATCTTAAATGGCTAAGAGAATCTCTATGCGGCTGAGTTTTTGCTATTAGGTTAAGTTAATATAGTATAGTAACTCTTCGCTTATTATATGACCGCGTAATACTTCTAAGACTAAAGCTACACCTTGGTTTATCTTAAGATTATAAAAGTACCTTAGGGATATATTATTTAGAATGATTTTGGCACCCCTTATATACCTATAAACCCCCGAGTATTTACTCGCACGGTACTAGAAAATAGTTATTACCCGAGGTGGACTACATTTCTCGAACATTAGCTATACTATACATAATATGCTAGGCATACTTACTCTAACTTAGGGAGGGAGACAGGGGGGGGTAAGAATTAACCTTATTGTAGCTATTAATATTCCTTGGCCTAAGAGGCCTCTAAGTAGGCTTAATAAATAGTATTCTTCTATGAAATAAATATGTCTTTTTAATATTATAAACTAAATAAGTCTTAGATATTTTTGCTAAGTTTATATACTTTGATTTTATATATTAAAAGGATTATTATAGCAGATAAACTAGGGATTTACTTTTTTAAAATTTATACTTTATATTATTTATTATTAAAATTACTATTAAAATTACTATCATTCACACATTCACACGAGCTAAGATATACGCATCATGCATTTGACCGGATGGGTTTGATCAATTAAACCTATAGACTTCTATCTGCCGCCGAGTCTGGCGCCGAGCCCCGGCGCTAACACTTTTTAGGTTTAAACTCCGACGCCGACTCCAGGAACCAATCCCTCCGAAACCTATGACGCCGATAACCTCTATTTCCCAACACAGTTGCGCCTACAGCTACGTGGCCAGATCCTAGCTGGCTATAAGACTTCTTCGATTTTCTCATTTGGCGTTGCGGAAGGTGTTAACGCTGATGACGAGAGTCATAAGCCACGCCTCGTATAGGTGCGTGTTATTATTATCTCTTAAGCCATTAAGGAAACTAATTTCCTTCTAGGCGAGATACCTATGTTTCTTTAGCTTCCTTTTAAGGGCCTTTAATAAAGAAAGCTCTTCTCTAATGAAGTTAAATTAACTATCTATATTATAACTAGGTAGAAAGAGGCCAGGTAGAAGAAGAAGAAGGTTATAGCCGAAGATCGCGAGTTTAACCTAAACCTTTCGTTTAATAGGCCACGTGCCCACCGCAACGCTCTAAATGGCTCCATATGATATTATCTCTCATAGCCTATTATAGGTGCTTTTCGCGCCCCTGCGAAGCTTATAGACCTCTTCGGCAAGGTTATCCTAGTCATATAGGAAGGCATGCCGATAGGCATTAGCCGCGCTGCTTTAATCCGCTAGTTAAAGGTCTTTACAGAAAGTAGCCATTGCGATCTCATTGGTATATTATTAATTAGTTAGCTAGTCGCAGATTAGTTAACTAGTTGGTTGTGGTTATTATTAGTTATGGTTAAACCTCCTCTCACGAGGATAACGGAAGTATAATCCTTTAAGATTTTAACCTCTTTAAGTGGTTAAGAATTGTAAGGATGATTAGAAGGTTAATATCGGAGGGGAGCTACTACGCGAAGGGGATTTTAACCACTTTAGCTAGTTAAGATGCAAGCTATTTATTATGAATAGAGCTAGTTTCAGCGCGTTATTGAAGCTATTGATGATTATGTGGATAAACCTTATTAATTTGAGCCCATTGAGACCTCAGGCTTTAGGTATAGAGCTTTTATTATTAAAATTACTAAGATATTAATTGAGATACTTTGATCCCTATTTTAGGTGGCATAAAGTGATAGAATAATACTTTATATTATATTATTTATTTTTTTACCTCTATAAATATTATCCCATTTATATTATAAAACTATTTTATGCTTATTAAGTCCCTAGCTATTTTATATAAAATCTGCTATATAGCTAGTAGTTTTAATAGTCTATTTATAAGTTAAAGTCTTATAAGAATTAACTTAGAGGGCATAATAGTTAAGCCCTCTTAGTATATTTATAAAGAGCTCTTATATAATAAATTATTATTTAGTAATTTCTAGATGCTATACCTCCTTTTACTAAATAATAGGCCAGGACTATAGAAAATTAAAAAAAGACCTCTTGCATGCTTTATATATATAGGGTAAAACTCCTTTTATCACAACCTAATAAAACACTCGCTATATAACTAATAGTAGATCTATTATTACCTATTAATTAAGGCATAATTACCCCCGGGGACTAAATAATTATAGTAATTACTTCATGATTACTTATAATCACTTATATAATCACTCTAATTAACCTCCTAGAATAAGTAATTATAGTAAAATCCCTAAGTATATAAAATATACTTATTATACTTTTTTATATAATAGCTACCTTAGCTATTAATATAACTTAATTATACTTAATACCTTAAGTATATTACTAGATATAACTTATACCCTATTTAAGATAATATAATATTCTCTATTACTAATATAAACCTAATATAACTAGTTTATTCCTTAAGAATATATATAATTATTATATATTAATAGCTCTTATTTAATAGATTATTTATATTACCTTAAATAATATTAAATGTAATAGCTACTTAGGTAACTCCCGCGAATAACTACTAATAGGTCTTACCTATTAATTACTTACCTACTGCACCCGCTTAAGCCACTCTAACTAATAAGGAGATAAAAGATAAGGATAGCTTAGACAAAGAAGAAAATAAATAACTTTAAGCTTAGATTATTACTATAAACGCTAAAATAAATATTATATATAAACTTATTAAAAGAATAAATAAAACCTAGTATATATAAAATATAAAATACTTAAATAATATCTAAAACGTTAGTAATATAATAACTACTACTATAAATAAAAGAGATATAAGAGAAATCCTAAAACTAAACCCCTTAGAACCCTTTAATAGAACTACCTATAAGTTATTAACCTTCTTTACTTAGTTAAGGGTATTTATAATATATTACCTAATATAGTTTACCTTACCTACTAATAAGGTTTAATACGCCGCAAAAAGACTTAAGAACTGTACTATTATATAATTTAAACCTATTATAAGGAAATACCTTATAGCCCTAGCTAGTTAATATTTACCTTATATTTATTACTTTTACTTAGACTATAAAGCCTTTAAGGTAATATTCTAATAAGCCTTTAGGACTATTAATAAAAAAATATAAGCTAAAAGGGAAATTAAGGCACTTTAATAAACTTAATTTGCCTTAGAGTATAAAATAAAATACCTTTAATTAGCTTTAAAGCTTAATTAGAATTAAGAACTCTTAATATCCCTTTTCTTAAATAAACTTAAAAAAGAAATATAATTATAACTCTATAAAAAAGAATAGCTTAATAACCTTATTAAATATATTAATAAGGTAATTAAAATTAATAATTAGTAATTCTCTTAAAAGAAATTTTAAAACCCTAAGTATAATAATAATAAAGCTAATAATTTATAGTTTAATACTAACTAAGGTAAGAAAAGAAATAATAATACCTCTTATAGCATTAAAGCTAGCCCTATAGTACTTAGAGCCATATAGAAAGGCAAATAAGACTACCGCGGCCTTAAATGCTATTATTATTATAAAATAAATCATATTAAGAAGGTTTACTATAAGAAATAATGAGATATTAAGGAAAGATATTATTAACTTAATTAATAATAATCCCTCCTAGAAGGAAAAAAATATATTAATATAGCTTATTAAGCCTAATAAAAAGATAAGAAACCCTAAACCGCGACTTAGTTAACTAAGCTTATTATAATATTATAAAGTAGATATAATATACCTAGAAGGAGTTAAAATAAATATAAATAAATACTAGATATAAGAGTATCTTATAGTTAGGTAAGATACCCTAGGAAGTAGCTAAAAGAAACCTAGGATATATAGTAGTAATTACTCCTAGAACTAATAAAATAAGGGAACCCTATGCTATATATAATAAAGGGTAAGAAGATTACTATTGCGATTACCTAGAAGCTTAAATAAAAGAAAGAAATAATACCGGTAAGATAGGAATAATAAATGCCCCTAATACTAGCTAAGTAAGTAGATTATAAGGAAGCTATTATAAAAGGCTTTTATTATAAGAAATAGGTTATAAGGTATAATAAATATTTCTTATTACTATTTATTATATACTATAGAGATTATTAGTAAAATAACCTTATATAATATAATTGCAATTTATACCTATAATACTAGATTAAGGCGTTATAAGAATATAATAAAACCTATAAATAGTAAGAATAAGCCCGCGATAATAAAAAACCCTAATAAATAAATTAACTTACCTAAGTAAATAGCAAAGATATCTATTAAACTAGGTTTAAATATAAGATAAAAAAACTATAGAGAGAGTTATATAAATTATGCACTTAATAATAAAAAGTAAGGAAAAGCAATAAAGAGCTATAAAAAGAAAAGAACTACCCCTAGCTATATAATAAAAATAATAATAGGTATTAGAGTAACCTATAAGAAAGATATATCTAGATCGCGCGAGAATATATAGATATAGCGGATATATAGGAAATTTATATCTACGCTTACTATAGGGAACTAGCTAAAAACCTATAATACCAGGAAGTATTATTTAACCTATAAGATAATATAAGGATATACCTAATATATAAGAAATACCTTAGTATCTCTTAGATATCTTATTAATATTATTAATA